>PVIY010064412.1:0-10158 GCA_004026745.1 Myrmecophaga tridactyla
GGTGATAACATTACTATGAGGATGGAATTACAGAAAGCTTTTTACATATAGTGGTCATGGCTCAACCTTCTCAGGATGATGGATACCATGTTCCCTAATATATTGGTGAAAGATTTAGAATATTTCACTTCTTATCAAAATTTATCAGAAAACACTTGGTGTATCCAAGATTCAAGACCAGAGTTTATCTGACTTCAAAAATCTTACACTTAAAGTCTTCTACTGCATCATAGAAAAATTTCAAACAGGTGTTGTACTTATTATATTTCCTTTTGTGAGATATTCTTTTATTCCCTGTGATCATTTTACTCTTGGGATATTCAATCTGCTTGATGTTTTGGATTTGTGAAAAAATATTTCTACTCTTTTTTGGATGAATTGTTTTGCTCTTTCATTAGTATTTCTGAGCATCAGGGGGACCTATCCTGGTCGGAATGCCACCAGAACCCAGGCAGGCTTCATTCAAAACAGTCTCTCAGGAAAGACCTGAGCTTATATTCATTCTCAAATCCACATCCTCTTCCTCTCTCTCTGCTTTTAGAGCAGATAATATTTTCTTTAAACACAGGGGGAATATGGCCAGATCAAAATTAAACTGCTTGTTTACTTGTCCCTGTGTGGTTTGCTGGATTCAATTCCGTGTCTCCATTTCTAAGTATTTTCAGAATATGTATCTGATGTTGTGTGCTCTCATAGTATTCACTCCAAACCTTCTCCCTATGGATGGCAGTGAGAAGAGGATGGTATTAGCCGAGCCCAGGGACCTGGGAGTGCTGTGTCTGTGTGTGTGTGTGTGTGTGTCCGTGTGTGTGTGTGGGGGTGTGTGTGTGTGTTTCTATGTTTGTCCATTTCTTTGGTTTGGAGAGTCTATAACAAACGGGCATCTAAGTTCATAAATTCTAATAGTTGTAACATGTAATACAGAGTCCAAAGGCAAACCTGTATATGGAAATAACAGTGATGCCACTAAATTCCAAGGGATATGTTTGCAAACAAATCTATAAAGTGCAAGACTTGAGGGGGGTTCATGGTGGCTCAGCAGGTTGAGTTCTCGCCTGCCATGATGGAGACCCGGGTTCGATTCCGGGTGCCTGCACATGCAAAAAACAAACAAACAAACAAACAAACAAAAACTTGCAACATGTGGAGTAGGAAATCTCTGTGTTTTGAAGTTGCAGCAGCGAGGCTATGTTGTTTTCAACCTTCTCTGACACCATCTTTCACCACTCTACCTCTCATCATTTCCATACCAAACTGGCTGCCCCGTTGACCTTGTACCAGCTAAACACTGCCTTTCCTTAGATTTTTGTTCTGGAAATGCCCTGTGAAGCGCACGCTTTTCCCCAGATATCCTGCTGGGTCAAGCCTTCTCTTCTAAGAGGTCTCTGTTCAGGTATCATCTCATGTTGTGGTTTTGCCTGAGCCTATTAAGATAAGTAGTCTGGCATGGTCACTCTTTCTCTACCCCCTTTTTTACCTACTCTCTTTCATTTGAAGCACTTGTAATAATATGGAATGTCATGATTATGTGTTTATTAGCATATATTATTTCTCCCTAGAGCAAATTCTGGGGAATTTTACTGTATATCCTTTGCTAGCCAGAGGCTGGTGTCTCTTTACAGAGACTGGTGTAAAGTGAGAACTCGCTATGCATTCCTACAAAGAAAGAAAGGATTTCTCTTGAACACCTTAGAATTCATAAGGCATTGGGGAATTATCTGAAATGTGACAAGAATTCCTAGCCAGAGATTGCTCAGAGGATAACATTAAAGGGGATGACATTCATAAACAAAACCTAGGAATTAATTTCTTGTGTGCAAATTGTAAATTATGGATAAACTAGAAATCACTGATTGCTTGAAAATTAGTCATGTTCTTTCTCTGTATCTAGAGAGTTACACAAATGGAACGAGGTAATGAAGCACAAATTCTAGAATTTCACCTGGGATTTTCAGAGGAACCAGAATCACAGTCCTTCCTCTTTGGGTTCTTCCTGTTCTTGTACCTGGTCACCGTCTTTGGGAACCTGCTCATCATTCTGGCCACCATCACCAACACCCACGTTCTCATGCCCATGTACTTCTTCCTCTCCAACCTGTCCTTTATTGATATCTGTTTATCCTCCACCACCGTCCCAAAGATGCTGGTGAACATCCAGACACACAGAAAGTCATAACCTATGCAGGCTGCCTCACCCAGATGTCCTTTTTCATACTTTTTGAAAGGTTGGATGACTTCCTTATGACTGTGATGGCCTATGACCACTTCTTGACCATCTGTCACCCCCTGCACTACATGGTCACCATGAACCCCCGGCTCTGTGTCCTGCTGGTTCTTGAGTCCTGCGTCATTAGTGCCCTGCATTCCTTGTTACAAAAATCCATGGTGTTGTGGCTCTCTTTCTGTACACACTTGGAAATTCCCCACTTTGTGAACTTAATCAGATGGTCCAACTAGCCTGTTTTGACACCTTCCTCAATGACATAGTGGTGTATTTAGGAGCTGGGCTGCTGGGTGGAGGACCATTCATTGGCATCGTTTTCTCCTATTCTAAGAGTGTTTCCTCCGTATGTGCAATCTCATTGGCTCTGCGGATATATAAAGCGTTCTCCACCTGTTCATCTCACCACATGGCTGTCTCCTTTTTTATAGTACAACAATTGGTGTGTACATGAGTTCTTTTTCCATGCACAGTGTACAACCCTCAGTGATATACATGGTGGTCACACTGATGTTGAACCCCTTCATCTACAGTCTGAGGAATAAAGAAATAAAGGGGGCTCTGATAAGACTCCTTGGTCAAAAACTATAAAATATTCATTGCAGCTGGAGTTGAAGAAGTGCAATGATTGTAGGGCTCAAAACCTCAGACACAGAAATTTTGATTCTTTGAAATTTCATTGAAGTTAAATATATCATTAAATATGTTGAATTAAAACTTTAATGAATGCATGCTATTACAAAAGGAGGGAATTGTTTCTTGATGATTTTCATCACCTGAAGAAGTAATAAATCTTGAATTCCACATGCAATATAAGAATTGGGATGCAGGTCTGGTTTGCATGTTCTGTATTATTAAAGAGAAATACAGGTCTTTTCATTCCTCTAACCAAAATATCTGCCCTTTCTCTAAATTTTATCATAAAAATTGAAGGTTTCCTTAGTACACAATATATTTTGCTGACACTTTCATCCAACTTTTATAGCTTCAGTGTTCCAAATACCTCATGTGGAAAGGATGATATAGGAAATTTCTGGAGACTACAAGGACTGTGTCCTCACCCAGAGTCAGTGCTTTGGCCATCCAAATGGACCTAGTTGAGAGAAGTTCCCCAGTCCTCAACACTGGAGGAAATTCATGTCAAAGAGTGATGGTCTTCTACATGGTTAGATCTATGGAAGGAAGATGAGTTCATGGAGGACAAATAACAATACTGAATTAATCCATCTCAAATCCTAATCTCTTGGAAACACACAATCAGGGAGAAAAATAATGTTCTAATCACACTACTTTTCCAAAGTATTTGATGGATCGGCTGTTGGAGTAAAAAGATGCAACCATGCCTAAAATACAGCTATAAGGAAGCTGTACATATCTGTTTTGTGGCTGTCCCTCAACTTATGCAACTCCAAGCTAAATGGCACATGGTTGATTTTTGGGGGTGACCGATGCCTGACTCCTTCCTGATGTCTTGTCTTGGAGCAGAGCTTCAATCTCCTTCACCAGGCACCCAGGGAAGAATTGAAACTTCAACCTAGTGGCCTTCCTCTCACAGACACCATCGAGGTTAGTCAGAGAGCCAAGTAGATGCTGAAGGAAGTTCTATGATGAATGGAAGCTGAGAGCTTTTCTCTGTCATCCTCTGAGTGTTAATTGAGTCTTATCCAGGACTAGAGATCTCCTTGCTTGCAGTCCTGTGTGTTAACTAATGAATGCATTTAGTAGTCATTGTATTTTTATAAAGGAAGATTCTTTTGAATTCAGCAATGCAGGGGGTCAGTGGTAACAATTAAGTAATGAGAATGGAAGCCCAACTAGAATAATAAATGTGACGGATAAAGTGAATCTAGAAAAAGCAGACAATCTGTCCAAGTAGCTTGTACTCAAGGCAAGCAGGGAAAAATGGGGGACAGGCTATGGAGGTGTATGCTGTGAAGGGAGGCATTTCTTTTTTATTTTCAAGACAAGGTGCATTTGAGAAATGTGTGTATTTATGGGAGAGTCCCTGTTCAATGCAGGTGTATAATATGTTGAAACATCAGTACATGTGACAAACTTTATCACATAGGTCATTCGTATAAAATATGAAAAATTTTAATTTTAGAAAAGTGTATACTAAAACAGTTACCTGCCAATCATTCCTTTGTAAGTGAGGTTAAATATATGTTCATTTCTTATCCATTCATTTCCTCCTTTGGAAATTGTTCAGATTTTTATTTCTCCATGCTTAGCTCTGAGTGTTTTATTCTATTTTTAAATTCTATTCTTTAAAAAAACTGCAGGTTTTCCTGTAATTGAGGTGGAATGTTTCAACGATAATAAATTTTATGTGGTTCAATCTATCAGTGTTATATGGTGTGTTTCTCCCATTTCTTACTAAATAAGAAGTTATTTCATTTGAATTAATATATCACTTTTACACACATTACATCTTGTTTTCGCATCTCCATTTCCCTCGTGCTATTTCTTCTTATTTTGGTTAGGTTTCTTTCTAAAACTTGCATCTGCCACTGCCGCTATTTAGAAGAACACTACTTTCCAAATCCGCTAATTTTCACATTCATCCTATTCACAAATATGTGTGAATCCATATATCTTTCTGTGGGATGAAATCAGAATTCCTACTGCTACTTCTTCGTGCATTTTAATATAAAATGATTTAATTGTTTTGGAAACCTTTAAAAACAATTTTCTCCATGCATTTTTGAAAACTGTGTTTGTATATTATTTTTTTCCAAGACATTTTCTATTTCATTATTAATCAATAGCAATACTATTAATTTAGTGCTATTTTACACCTTGTCTTTCTGAATGTAGATTTAATGATTACATTCACTTTTGTCTAATACAGTTTTCCAATAAGGTTACAACTATATGAAACCTGGTTTCATTCAACCTGCCAGTTTTTTACTTCATAAATTCATAGTTTCTTTAAATATGCTTGATAAATACGTAGTTTTTCACATGCCTTGCCTAAGACTCAAAAGATAACAAAAGATGCACCATCCCTGATCATTTGGATCATACAGTTTACTGGAGAATTTAAAGTACAATTACAACTGTACATATCACATGAAGTCCTCCAGGAAATGTTACATGAAACAAGACAAATCAGCATGGATTGTCGTGGTTTGCCCAGTTTAACACAAGGGGCACCTGGGAATAGCTTCGTGTGTTGGATGAGGAACAGAAAAAGACTAAATGTGCCCTTTGGAACTGTCAAAATAGGTCAAAACTCAAAGCTCTAAAATAATGAAAGATCATTGCACAAGGAAGTGAGGAACATGCCTCATCCACTTGGGCCCTTACAAAACAGTGTGTCCAATCAACATGGGACAGACCCAGGAAAAGCAGGAAGTTTGGGACAAGATGTGGAGACCACGACAGGCAGGAGAAACAAACTGAGTCTGAGGACCTTGTCCAGATGTGCACCTCAGCTGTAAGTTTGGACGAAACTGCAAGTCAGTGGATGGGGTGAATTGTTGGAGTTGAGTTCTATGGAAGACAGGAGAATCCATGGAGGTGAAATAACAAAAAAGGGATTCCCTTGACTCCTATTTGGGCTATTGGGAACAGAGAATCAGTAGGAACATTTTCCATTCTGTCCAGCCCAGTGTCCCACAGGGCAGAAGTAACAAGGAAATGTGCCTAATGAACCATTATAAGAGAGCTGTAAAGATCTTCTCTGCAGCTGTCTCTCATCCTGTGCAACCCTGGGCTGGACGGGACATACTTGTTTCCTTTAGAGACCCAGCCCTGGTGAGAGGATGGATGCAAGACTCCTCCCTGATGTCTTGATGGAGAAAGACCTTCACTCCCATCACCAACCCCCCAAGAAGGAATTTGTACTTCCACACGGACACCTTCTTCTCAGAGAGAACATCTTGTTGAGTTTGAGAGCACAGCAGATTTTGCAAGCGAAGGGCCTGGGAAATAGAAGACAAAATCTTTTCCCTGAGGTCACCTGAGAGCTGGTTCAGCCCAGCCTAGGGCTGAGAGGTCATTGTATTTTTTCTGTTAAAGTCATATTCATTGTATTTATTTGTCATGTGAAAAAAAGTGTCCATTGTACTCAGCAATGCAGGAATTCCTGTGGGCAGTTAGTGATAGGAATGGAAGTACAATTAGCAAGGGAATGAGTGGGAGATTGTGTTTCCAGAAAAAGCAGAATAGTTGTCCATGGAGCTTTGACCTAAATGGGAGCAGGGAAAATGTGGTATTAGCAAAGGAGAAACGGGTAGAGAAGTGAGGGCTTTTTCTTCAGAAAGGTATATTAGAGAATGTCTCTCTGTTGATGGCAGAGCTGCTGTTCAATGGAGGTAGATTTTACTCTGCAACAACATTTCATGAAACAAACTGCCACATTTGGGTATCACATGAAGAAAGGTGATTGTTATTCAATAGCTCTAAGTTGGTATACTAAAAATTTACTTGGAAATTATTCCTTTATTGGGAAAGTTAAATTAATGTGACTTTAATAGCCATTTAATTCTCCCATTTCAGCCGATTTTTGTTGAAGTCTTGCTCAGTATAATGGCACCTGAGTGTTTTAATTGTTTTGATTTCCAATGCGGAACTGGAGGTTTTCTTTTACTTTTTATTTTTTTAAGTACCCATCTGCTTTAGTTTTACTTCCCTTTTGTGTGTGTAGATGCGTTTAGGGACACAGTGTGAAAGTTTATCGATTTCTTTTCGCAAAGGTGCATATATTTTATGAGGTGAAATCCATCTACCAGTGTTACATTTTTGAATTTAGAAATTCTTCTTCCTTGGAATTAGTAATAATTAGTATTTTATATGCATTACCCTTTGGTTTCACATCTCTCTTTTCCTTATTACACTTTCTGTCTTTTGCAGCTAGTACTATTTATGAAATACCGACACCTTCCTCCTTCATGTGAAAGTGTTCTCCTTTATCATTTGAGCATGGAGCACCTTTGTCCTCTGTAATCTACAGGGCACATCTGAGATTGTTTTCCTAAGGAGGTAGAATTGGGGACTTAGAAAGAATAATGCATCTGAGTTGTAGAAAAAACATGAGCTCATCTCCTCACCTGAAAACGATTCATTCACTGCCAGTAAGGAACCATCTAAGCTTTTTGCAGATATTTATTTAACATCCTAGCCATTCAGGAAGATGCCTACCCAATCCACACCTATAGAGGGGCTTTATTAAGATTTATAAGGGTTTGGCCCCGATCAGATTTCAACAGTAGGGTAAAGTAGATCTGAGCTTCAAAATCAATTTCATCTCAGTGCAAGATTTTTTTTGCATTTAATATCATTTACAGGTCTTCTGCTACTTCACATAAAAGATTCCCAGAATGTGTGCTACTTACTATAATTTCTTTTATGAAATGTTTGTTTGTTCTCTTTGCTTATTGTACTCTTGGGTTTTCCATCTGTATGGTGTCTTTTGACAATGGGGAAACATCACTACTTTTACTTTGGCTAGACTCATTTTTGCTCTTTTATTAGTTTCTATGGATATCAGGGGATATTCCAAAAGATGGGATGCCACCAGAACCAACGATGTCTTGTCTATCACAATCCCTCAGGGGTGATTTGAAATTACAATTATTCTTTTCAATCAAGACATGGCATTCTCCCTCTCTTTCCTTGTAGAGCAGTTTTTTATGTTTCTTTAAATGCAGGACAGAAAATTGTCATATCAAAAGGAAGCCCCTAGTTTTCATATGCAAGGAGACTTTCATGCTGGAATGTCTGGGTACCATTTCTAAATATTTTCTGTATATAATACAATGTTGTCAGCTTGCACTCTACTCACTCCTGGCTTACTCAGTTGTTGGGTGTTAACTGGGCAACCGGAGACCATTTTGCAGTGTGTGTATCTGCATCTCTGTTTGTGTGTCCGTGTATATGAGTGCCTATTTTTAGTGTGTATTTGTGTTTGTGTGCATTCTATGTTTGCATGTCTATGTTTGTCTATGTGCATGTGTCTTTCTGTGTGTCTGTTAATGTCTGTGCCTGTCTTTGTGAATGTGTATCTGCATTTCTGTGTCTGTTTTAATGCTTGTTGTATGTGCCTCTGGGTGTGTTTCCATGAGTGTGTATATGTGTGTTTGCTGGGGTTTCCACATTCAACGGAGCAGAAGACTGATCCTAGGGCTTCAATTCGCATCTCAAGTGCCCCTTGAAGGACATGGAGGCATCTACATGTACCCTGGTAGAAACTCACTTTTTGAGCTGCAGGTTGAGATTTCTGAAACCCATCGGCATAACCTCATCTTATGAGTGGCTGAATTACAATGCAGTAAGCATTGTGTCTGCTGTGAAAGTGTGGTATCCACTGGTAATGAATGGGATCCTGAAAATTGGCATTGTGACATATATGTGATGATGATGTGGGGGGGACATTGAAACCCTGGATTCTGATGAGCCTTTGCCAGAGGAAACTGTGAAATTCTGCTCTGAGGCTTCCCAATTTCAGCAGAAGATATTAACCCTGTTTCCCTGGATGACACTATAATGGAATGCCTGAGGTAGCTGGCTTACAAAGACACTGCTATTCCTCTCATGACATGACTCATCTACCCTCTTTTCTTACAGTCCTAGAACCACACTAAACAGGCCCCCAAGGAGGTACCAAGTGTGACCTATGAAGAGGTGTACTGTATGCCAAAAGAAGTGAATGCTTTTCCAATGTATGCAATACAGAAATCAGGGGAATCTGTATGGAAATATTTAAGAAGGATGTGAAATAAAGTTAGAAGGAATATAAAGTTGAGTCAGGCTCAATTTATTGAGTGGATCCACTTAGCAGAGATTCTGGATTCAATTGTGTAACTTGAGGTGTTAAAAAGGGATGTCTTTGTTTGTGAGTTTGGATGGCTAAAGCAATGATCAAAAGATAGCCTACATTTAATGTGGTGCAAATGACAGAACTGCCCTCAGATAATGTAAAATGAGGGGATCCAATGTTTTAGAGAGATTGCGATGTTAGTGTGCATTTATCTTATCAGGCCTTCGTACCCACCTCTAAAATGTCTGAGGATACACCTTTCACAAGTGGGAGGAATAAATTTGTGAGAGCATCTCCTTCGTCCCCAAAAGACCCATTATTTAGTTTCTTGTGGGTTTTTCTGTTTTGTTTTGTTTTGTTTTTTGGTATATCAGTACTAATGTGGGAACTATTGGCTCTGAACTTGGATCCATAAACACTTGGTAGAAGCCAAGTGGCAGCAATTAATTGCCAAAGACCAGGTGCGCCTGGTGACAAGAGTAGAGAGCAGAGGAGACACTGAAATCGAATATTTTGACTCACATTGACCTGTTGAATTGGTTCTTGCACTTGGGGTACCTAGAAGTGAAATGAATTGGTAGTCTACCAAATTCTTTCTTGCTATCCATAAGCACAAGAGTTCTGGTTCAGGTGAACAGAAGCCTAGCTTGAATTACAAAAGAAATTCATAACCTGTCAGTCACATCCCAGGCTCAGGACAGCTGACAGGCCCAGATCCCTTTGAAGGAGGCCAATGCCAGAATACCATGGGGAAGGACTCTGTTATAATGTCCTAAATTTATAGTACTGTTATTTCTCCCAACTGACCCAAAATAGATCGATGATCTTTTACCTGGGTGTTTGTGTATCGGGGGAAGGAAAATGATAATGAATTTCAGGCATTTAGACACTGACTTTGAACTGATAATAATTCTAGGAGAACCAAAATTTCATCATGATCCCCTAGAAAACATAAGGACTGATGGAGGTCAAGCGATCAGTAGAGTTTTAGCTCAAATCTGTCTCTACAGTTATTTCTCTTGGTTACCATGCCATTCTGTGGTTATTTCCCTGTTCCTGAATGCATAATTGAAACAGACATACTCAGCAAATTCCCTGAGGTGTGGAATGAGTGTTATTATGGGAGAAAAAGCCAAGTGGAAGGAACGAGATCTGTGTCTACCTAGCAAAAGAG
>PVIY010064413.1:0-10162 GCA_004026745.1 Myrmecophaga tridactyla
ATATGTTGTGTTTTCATTTTCATTTGCCTCAAGATATTTACTGATTTCTCTTGTAATTTCTTCCTTGATCTGCTGGCTGTTTAAGATTGTGTTATTTAGCATCCATATATTTGTGAATTTTCTGTCCCTCTGTCATTGATTTCTAACTTTATTCCATTATGATATGAAAAGTGTTTTGCATGATTTGAATCTTTTAAACTTTATTGAGAATTTTTTTGTGACCCAGTATATGGTGTTTTCTTGAGAATGATCTAAGAGCACTTGAGAAAAATGTTTATCCTGCTGTTGTGGGTTGTAATGCTCTACAAATGTCTGTTAAGTCTAGAGCACTCTGGCTTGATGCATAAATATTTATGGTTGTTATGGCTTGTTGAATTACTCTTTTTATTAATACATAGTGTCCTTCTTTGTCTCTTTTAATTGTTTTAAATTTGAAGTCTAATTTGTCAGATATTATTATAGCTGCCTCCCTTCTTTTCTGGTTGTTGTTTGAATGAAATATCTTTTCCCAATCTTTCACTTTCAACCTATTTTTGTCCTTTGGTCTAAAACTGAATCTACTGTAGACAGCATATAGATGGGCCCTGCTTTTTAATCCATTCTGCCAGTCTATGTCTTTTGATTGGGGAGTTTAATCCATTAACATTCAATGTTATTTCTGTAAAGGTAGTGTTTTCTTCTACCATTTTGTCATTTGAATTGCATATGCCATATCTATCTTTTTTCCTTTACTCATAGTTTTCATTTCTGCACTCTTCTCTAGACCTCTCTCTCCTGCCTTTTCCTATCTCACTGTAGTGCTCCTTTTAGTATTTCTTGCAGAGCTGAAACCTTAGTCACAAATTCTCTCAGTGATTTTTTGTCTGAAAATATTTTAATCTTCCCCTCATTTTTTGAAAGACAGTTTTGCTGGGTGTAAAATTCTTAGCTGGCAGTTTTTTTGTTTTTGTTTTTGTTTTTTTAGAACCTTAAATATATGGTATCATTGTTTTCTGGCCTCCATGGTTTCTGTTGATAAATCCACACAGTCTTATCTAGCTTCCCTTGTAAGTGATGGATTATTTTTCCCTTGCTGCTTTCAAAATTCTTTCTTTTTCTTTGATATTTGACAATCTGATTGGTAACTGTCTTGGAGTTGGTTTACTTGGATCTATTCTATATAGGGTATGCTGCATTTCTTGAATTCTTTAATTTTAAATCCTTCATAAGAGGTAAGAAGTTTTCAGTTGAGAAATTAACCCCTTTCACCTGACTAGTTACTTTGTCATTCAAACCTGCCTCATTCTGTCCTTGCTTGGGGAGGTGCTGGAGCCTGAGGGCGCCTCTAGTTCTACCTAACGACTGTTATGAAGTTAAAAAAAAAAAAAAAGGCAAGAAGCCTTTTCAGATTAGGATCTCTGCTCCTCAGGTTTGCCGATCAAGAGCTTGAGTTGGTACATGGTTCTATGTATCTCCAGGTTCTTTGTACCCCCTTTTCTTGAGGTCCAGCCCTTTTCCAGTTTTTTGTGCCATCCAACTCAAAAGCCTCTTTTTTTTTCATTAGTTCCACCCCTTCTCTACTGGGGCAAATACTCCTTGCTCCTTTAGTGCTTATCCCAGGTTCATCTATGCTGAGGAACCATTTTCAGTACTCAGAATTAGTTAACTAATTCCACAGTTGGAGTTTGGTTGAGCTAAGTGCTCACTACTAGTAAAGTCTGTTTCCTCTACCCTCAGGGAACCAGCCTGCTGTGCCTGTGGGGGAGGGGCGTTAACCCCCTTGGCTTGGGGAACTTACAGTTCTCTGTGGGATCTCAGTCATTCCAGCTATTCCAAACTGCTGTACTTCAGTCACTGATGTTCCTGCAGCAGTTGTTTTGTACCATTCCTGGCTATTTACTAGCTACTCTGGAGGATGAACTAAATTCCACCTCTCAATATCTCAATATGCCACCACCTTGCCCTACCTCCCTACCTCATATCATTTTTGATCAAGCAACTTTATATTCTACGTATTATTCCCTCAATCAAATTTCTTAAGTCAAGAATGGAATATTACTTAGTTGTTACATATATATATATATATATGTACATATATGTATATATTTAACATGGGCAGGCACTGGGAATCGAACTCGGGTCTCCAGCATTGCAGGTGGCATAGCTGTCATATGTTTAAAAGAATGAAAAATTTCCCTTTGTATTTGTATGTGCTTGTATGGGATGATTGCTAAACTTTAATGTTATAAACTAAATGAATAACAGATATTATATAGCACCAGGTAAAAAGAGAATAGGAATGAGTTATAGTATATATCCATATATATGTGAACATATATATTTGACTTCATGTGCATACAATATCTCTGGAAATATAACATTTTTTGCATTTGTTGGGGAAAAGTAGTTTCAAAGGAAGTCATTCAATTAACCTTTTTGTGGTATTGGCTATCAATGAATGAAGGTTGAAAGAAAATCTTGAATTCAAGAATTATTTACTATATTCAATATATACAAATAAGTTGCAAAAATTATTTTTTTCTGTTTACCCTAGATATTATATTGGAAATACTAGCCTTATCCTTCAGGTGGATATGTTCTGCCAAATGACTTTTGTTCTTCGCCCATGTAAAATAAGTTAAAATGTATTCCTATTAATTTCTTCAAATCAGTTTCACTGTTGTACTACCACTACAATATTTGCCTACAACATTGCATAAATCTGAGCTAGAACCAGAGTTAAGAAATAAACTCTGAATCTAATCAGTCTCCGTAATTTTTATATTCCCAAGCATACTACTTTATGGAGTTATTTTTTCCTTAAGAAAGTCCACATCTTCTTTACTCTTCCCCAGATTTTGTTTATAATTTCATGGAAATGATCGCATATGCAGAAAACTCCAACTTGTATGGTTTTTCCTTACCAAAATTCCTGAGCATAATAACTTCTAAATTACCATTTATTAGCACCTTCCCCTAAATCCTTTTTTATATCTGCTTTACTTCTGGGTGAAGTCTACTTTTTGTTTCCATATATTTAAAAAAAAAACCACAGAGATCTATGACAGATCATTGCTGAAAATTTGGGAAAAAAATAAAGAGGTATTAGAGCAGACTTCTAAAGAAGAAAATAGGAATGAACCCAAGTCAACTTCAGATATTTAAGTGTACTTGCTTATTCTTAACATAATCATAGGGAATTTAGTTCTGGTTATTTTTCTTGTATGTTTAATTTGCAACTAGCATATTGAGAAAATGCTTCTCATACTTCTTTCAGTTTCTCAGCACCTTTGCCCCAATCTCTTTCTAAGGGTCCTGATCTCCAAACTGTTGGATGCCCAAAGAAATTTTAACTTAGCTATTCCTTATCTCAACTTATCCATAAAACCATGGTTTAGATTTCTTAAGCAAAACACCATTAAACATGCTTTCAGAATTAATATAACCATAAAATTCTGAGTTGAAACCGCTCCCATGTGGAATCTGTGAAGTCTTTTGTTTTAATTGCATTTTTTTCTCCCTGTAACACATATTTTGCTTTAATGTGATTTTTTAAATACCAATACTTCTTTTCACTATTTATAGAATTAATTACCTTTAGAAATAAGTGCATTTTTATAGCTGAATTTTACATTAGTAAGCAATGCAGAACATATCCTGAAGCTTAGCATAAATTTTGAACCATTTCATATGTATTACATAGGCCTAATTACAGAAAGCAAAAGACTTGAAATATTTGTTTAAATTTCATGTTTTTCGTTTCCTTTTTATTAAACTCAAATAAGCCAACTTTCAAAAGTGGCCCAGAAAACTCCTGAAGGGAATAAACAACTTATTTAAATAAACTATCACTTTTGCCAAAGCAGATCACTGACTAGAAGAAAGTGTTCATTAATTGTTGAACCAACTGGAATTAACGAATAGTGAATGCCATGGCTTATTAATTGCAGGCAGAAATTCAGTACTTTATTAAACATCTTCCAGTACTAACTAGGAATAGCTAATAAACCTCAGTGCCTGGAAATTGTTTGATACCCTGAAAATAATTCTTGGTGAGCTGTCAATTAAATAGTGCAATATACAACTAAAAATAACAAGTAATTTTCAATATCATAGACCTAAACAATCAAAGTGCCACTGGGAAATGTAGAACATTTTTAGAAGTTTTACATCCAAAGGACAACAGAGAACAAAGATCCCTAAATCTGTGTTGCCTTTAAAGATAAAATAAAACTCAGAAGCATTTTACTTGACAGAATGTTTCAGAGTTTGCCCATCGATTGGAAACTGAGATATAAAACTACACATGATTGAAAGCCAATCCAGCATAAAAATACGAAGTAAAATATTTTTCTTCAGGGAATTTCTGCAGAAAATAGAAGAGAATATAAGGCAGCAAATAAACTTTATGTCAAGTGTGAAAACTTTAGGTGAATTTTAGATGGATAAATTTAATCCTTTTTAAGGGGGATTCTTGCTAAGGTATATGATTCAGACTATGCTTGGTTGAACTTTGCTCAAACAGCCTGAACCCACAGCTTATATAGGTTGGAAAGTGATGATCTTAAATGGAAAGCAAATTGATGGGACCTATGATTCTGTGGCAAGTAAAATTCTAGTTCCTAGTTGGATCATCTACCTATTAATTCATCATGCTGTCCCTGTTCATCTACTATTAACTTCATACTATTAAATTTATGTTAATTTATCTCGACTTTCACATACAGATCTTGCAAAGAAAATATCAAAAGCATATGCAGAGAGAAAAATTTCTACTGCCGCTATGCATCACCCATTTCAAATTATTTGCCCTCAGGACAGGAAGATGTAAATCTGATTATTTAGATGCCAAGGACCAACTAACTCAAGTTCTATAGAGTGGAGTGTCGCTGTTAAAATTTGTACCATCCCATGCCTCCTCCCTTCTGCTTCCTTTCATGGAAACCTTAAACCTGCATTTGTAAATTGTGGTAATTTAAGAATGATAGCTAATATTCATATACCAGGCATTATCCAAAACTCTTTAAATGTATTAATCCATTTAAATCTCAAAATAAACTTATGACATAGTAATTTGCATTATTCCCATTTAGCAGAGGAAGAAAAGAAGGCATAAAGAGTTTATGTGAGTATATTGAGGTCACAAAGCCATAGATGGGAGAGGTGGTCCAAAGTGGGTAATCCAGAGCTGAAGGACATGCTCTGATCTGATATACTATACTCAGGTTAGACATAGCTAAAGATAAACATAAGCATAGAGGCTGGACACAAACGTCATCACAAATATTGACAGCTAAATTTATATTGCTGGCTATAGGTGCAAGATTAAATGTAAATAATGGAAATACAAACACTGTTGCTCACAAACATTTTAGAGAAAAAGCAGGTGCCAGCAAAGGGAAAGGCGAGTTTAAGGAACTATTTTCCACAATTCATAATAGCTTTCTTGGAGGGGTGCAGTGAGGAATATTCACATCCTTTCTGATGGCCACATGACCACTTTTGCATTAGCATGTTGTCATTGCTGTATTGGAATGGGACATTTTGACATAGTGAGAAAATAAAATTTGAGTTGTTTTTATTTGCTGAGTTATGATCACCAAAAGTCCATCTCTCATTGTATCTCTACCTTACTCTTTCCTCTATCATTTCTCTTATAATAAAGTATGCCTTTTCTTACTAGGAAATGAAAACAGTAGACATCCTTGAACCGCAGCCTTTCTCTGAAGATCATACTACCCTTGACTTTTCACCTAGACTTCCACTAGACCAGGACACAGGGATTCTCTTAAACATGATAGTATTATTTTTTGTTTGCATTAAAAAAAATGAATTGACAGATAATGTATGTGAAAGAATAAACCATTTTAGTGTTCAAAAATACCAAGAAAATAATTATTTTTGCCTTAGCTTTCCTTAGTTCCTAAAAGAATAGTTGTTTGTGGTAATTATAGACAGCCTGTCAGAATTTTGGTGGAGTATCTGACATTTTGTAACTGTATTCTTAGAATCTGGTAGATTTGAATCAAAGACAAAACGAGAGGGAACCTCATAAAGGAACCATGCAGAAGGGTTAAAATTGAAAGCATTTTGCTCTGTCGAAAGGAATACAAGGTGAGCACTGTCCTCAATACCTGGGCTGTGGGGATAGCACGTCATTTTCTTATGAACTAATTAAGTAAATGCATGTCATACATTTCATGTTTGTATAAAATTAGTTCCCATATGTTCACTTATAGGAACACATTTCTTTCTTAGTCTTGTATTTATAATTTCCTCACTACCCTTAAAATAATCTTTGCACCAATAATCGAGAACCTTTTCTTTGCTAAGCAAACAAAAGGGATTGGAAATGGCAGAAGCAGGGAGAGACTGACCCAGTAACTGGTATTCACAGAGATTTGAGAGGAGAGTGCTTTCCTTGGAACTTTATTGTGAGCCAGTTCTTTAATGGTAAATGGGAAAGAATGCTGATTTCTATTTCAAGGCTGACATCAAATGAAAGTAGTGCTTGTCCAAGAGAAGGGCTAAGATGCTTTAACTGAGATCTTCTTCCAAGACTTTAAACTTATGTACAGAAAAGTTGCAACTCATATTAAATCATTGCACTATAAATTGATAGCCAAAAACATTTTCTGCATGATTTTTGGCAAGACACACTTCAGTGGGTAGAGACAACATTTACCAGGCAGTATTTGTCTTGTTCCTTGAAATTCTCCTTCAAAGCCAAAATGGTATGGATAGTTTAGGGGAATGGATTCCTTATGCATGGCTATTCCAGAATGAAACCAGGTGTAGACAACATTAATTTATTTCTTAATAAAGCAAACAAGGGAAGGGACTAGAATCTGTGCAACCCTAACTGATTTCATTACAGCTTCCACTCTGATTGCTTTTCCAATACAGTATTGTGTTGAGCACACAACCATATTGTGAGCATGAATATTAGTCAATGATTAGTACTTATTTTTAAGGTTACATGCCACAATAAACTGGAAATATTTCAGAGTCCAGTGTCATGTTAGGGAAGAAAAGATTTTGAATTGCTGTGAGAACACAACATTTAAGTAGTTCAGGCTGATGGATTTCAGAAAGCAGAAATAAGACGGTGAGTAATAGAGAACATTCTTAGTTTTTTACAACATTAAACCATTTCAGAGTCATTAATGTTTTTCTGCCCTAGGTCGTGAAATCACTTACTTTCCAAAGAACTTGGTTCTTTTTATTAGAGAAGAATAATGGAATCTAAAACCCTAATACCAGGAGAACATATTGTATTATTCTACCTGACTACTGAAGGTAAAGAGAGCTGTTCGGGCTATGTGATCAAAAAAGCAAGAGATTTTTCTTCCTTGCTTCTAATTTGAAATCTTATTCATCTACTTTCTCCTTATATTGTACTACCAGTTATCTTTTCTCTGTCCATGATCTTTCTTTCTCCACTCCCTCCCCTGCCATCTCTCTCTCTCTCCATATATATATATATATATATATATATATATATATATGTGTGTGTGTGTGTATAATATATATTATACATACCAAATATCTCTATATTATATAAATATATATGTAATACATATCAAAAACGTGACTCCAAATTTAGATACTTCCAGGACCTTTTCCTTTTTGGAATTAGGGCCCTGCCATCAAGGAATTTACTCCAAATTATCTAGTACCCTCTTACAACTTAGTAACATGAAAGCAAACAAATAAAAAGACAATCAAAATTTTTTGAACAGGCATTCTACAAAAGAACATAAAGAGATGGGGTCTTTAAGAAAAATACTTTTACTGAAATATCTTCACACAGTGTCCATCCAAAGTATACAATCAATGACTCACAATATCATTACATAGCTGTGTATTTAGAACATTTGCGTGTTCTAAAAAATTTTTTTTAAAAAGAAAAAAACTCATACAGCCCATACCCCTTACCCTTCCCTCTCACTGACCACTAGTATTTCAATCTATCCAGGTTTTTTTTTTTTAACCACTTAAGGAGATGTGGATTCTCCAGAAAAAGATAACTAACAAATTTACTTGATGTAAGTATGCAGGTGTGTGTATACATCTATACATCTATCTCCATGAATATACATGCATACACGTGTTACATGTATTACATATGTATGTTTGTATGCACATATATATGAAGAGATTTATTATATGGAACTGGCTCATGCAATTGTGGGGGCTACCAAGTGAATTTATAAGGCAGACCAGAGGCTTGAAACTCTTGTGAGCACCTATGTTAAATACTCGAATCTGAAATCCTTAGGATGGAAACTCAGAAAGAGGGTGTAGTCTTGAGGCACACTTCCTTCTGACATCTGGAAACCTAAGTCCTTGCTGTGAAGACTTCCAACTGATTGTGTGAGGCCCACCCACCTTATGGGGGTAATCTCCTTTAGTTAATGCCTGCTGATTATAGTTGCCAATTCCACATACAGAATACCTCCACAATAACAACTAGTTCAGTTTCTGGCCAGACAACTGGTCACCATGACCTAGCCAAGTTGACACATGAAAGTAACAACTACAAATGGCAAAGAAGCACTTGAAAAGATGCTTAGCATTTGGGAAATAGCAATTACAACCAAAACAAAATATTACTCCTTATCCAATAGAATGCCTAAAATTAATACAAACTCACCACACAAAATGCTGGTAAAGTTGTGGAAAGTCTCTGGAAATCTCATATACTCCTAGTATGAAAAATAATTTGGCAATGTCTTGAAAATTTGCATATACCCCTCCATATAATCCAGTCATTCCATCCAAGGTATTTACTTTAGAGAAAATAAAGATTTGTACATAGATATTCATTATAGCTTCATTAGTAGTTGCTCAAATATGAAAATAATCTAAATTCCATCAACGGTTGAATGGATAAACAAATTGTGGTATATATATATATATATATATATATATATATATATATATATATACACACACACAATAGATTAATAGATGGCAAAAAAAATTAATAAAATATTGATACACAGACACAAAAAAACTAGAAGAATTTCGAAATATTTATGCTTAGTGAAATAATGCAAACCTGAAGAGCATATACTAAATAATTCCATTTATTTAGGTATCCAGAAAAAGAAATCTATCTATAGTGATGGAAAACAATCAGAGGTTGTCTGAGGGAAGGAGAAGTGGGGGTGAACATTTACAAACAGATATGAGGGAAACTTTTTGGGATTATGAATCTTCACTCTCTGATTACACCTCTCGAATTCTTCACCAAATAGTTATAATTTCACAAAATATAGCAAATTCCATGGTTAGGATTAACATATGACAAATATAATATAAAAATTCACATTCAGAGAATTTAGAGGGGATAGTTTCTGGAGTCTATTTCAAAATACTGAATATGGAATTGTTCTTGAGATGGAAACAATATAAATTTATGGAATATTCAAGGTAAATTTCACATTTACATTATGAGTTAGAGAGCTTAGACAAATTTTCCCTAACATCCCTTGGTAAAGGTAGTTTCCAAAGGAGTAAATCTGTTGGAAAGGGAGATTATTTAAAATGTAGATTTATGGAATATCTCACAGAATTAATACATTAAAATTTCCGTGCCTGGAATCTAAAAATCTGCGTTGTTCAATAAGTCCTGCAGAAGTGTTTGCTTTCATAAAATTCAGACTTATTCTTATAGATAAAGTATCCTTTATTTGAATCCTTCCACCAACTTAGCTATCCATTTATTTCATTTTTTTCTCCTTCCCTTTCTTTATCATTTTCCTAAGTTTGCTTTCTGATTCACTGCATTATAACATACAAAACTGTTTAAACACTTTTTCAAAAAAAATATGCCAATATATGTATGTATAGATATATATATAAATTCAAATATATATACTTGAATATATCAAATAAGGTCTACTTTGGTGATATCATAAAATAAAATTTTCTTACATTTTAATTGCTGTTTAAACATGACTAAACACTGGCATAAAGCAGATGAGATATATATGAATATACATAAGAAAGCAAATAATATAAAATTTGAAAACATATGAATAAATTAATAAAAAATAACTTAGAATAGTTATTGAGGATTTTTTTCCCAAATTTCAACATCTGTTAAGTTTAATACATAATTTCCACCTTGTACATATTTTACTAATCATAAATTGATCACTATAAAATCCATAAA
>PVIY010064414.1:0-10156 GCA_004026745.1 Myrmecophaga tridactyla
CCAATTTATGTGGAACTAGTTGAAAACTAGTGCCAACTTCTAGTCAGTTTAAATGTTCTTGTCGATATTCCCAATTAGTGTCATATCTCCTTCTTCTAGTTATTTGATTTCTGTCGTATCTCCTCTTCTCTCATGGGGCAGGGATCATGTTTTCTCTTTTGTAGCCCATGGTTTTAGCACCATGCCCTACTAGCCAGAAAACACTCAAATTCTCACTGAATGAACAGGTGGTTAGGAGAATTAGTATATTTTCTGAAGTTATTTTCAAGTTCTAATTGTGCCACCTGGACAGGGCACCCTGACAGATTAGAATATCATGAGTTCCCCTCTTTCACGAGGGCTAAGAGCAATGCTTAATTTATCCATTCAAAAATATTTACGAAACACCAGTTGTGTACCAAGTACCATGCTAGGGTCCTGGAGAAAGAATGGCAAACAAGACAGAATTCCTACTTTCATAGGGCTCAGTGCAATGAGAGAGATAAATAGACATTACAAAACAGAATGATCTATGCCACAATAAGAATAGATATAGGTGCTAGGAGGCACTTGACTCATATCTGAATGAGACTGCTTCAATTCCGAAGGATTTGTACTTACAATGGCCCATGGGTAATCAGTACCTTAGACCTGAAGCATCTAAGGCTCTGTATGGGTATACCACTTCCTGTGGCTAGGCCACATCTGGCTAGATCTAAGACTTTACAAACAAGTGACGTGAAGCTTTGCTTAGTTTCCAGATCCTTCTCATTCCGACTTGCAAAGGAGTTTCAGTCAAGCATTTTCAGCGCAGATGGGGAGTCCTTCAGTTTCCCCAAAGATGCCGCCTATGATGGCTGTGATGAAAGGGCCCTCAGAGCACAGAACATGCACTGCCTATCATTGCTTCGCCTCTGTCAAAATAATTGCACAGTGCACAGGCTTATAATTAAGAACTGGGCACTGCCATGGAAAACATGTTTTTGGAAAGCACCTGCATTGGCAAGGCAAAGAGGAGCTGACCCAATTATTTCCTCCATCTATAATGCTGGATAGGATATTAAGAATAACTGAAAAGAACACACTGGCAAGAAATTGAGATAATTCTGCTGGGGGTAAAAAAAAAAGCTGCCCACAGAGCTCTACTGGGCAAAACTCTGAAGCATCTTCTAATTATACTTTTACACACCCCTTTCCTCCCCCATGAAAAGCACCAGGGGTGAAAACATGTCATCCAGTGCCTTTCACCCACCAATAATTTCTCCCTCACAGCCTGTTTGAAATTTTTAAAGTTCCGACCTAAGCCCTTTGAAGGATAATGATGGAATGGGCACTCGCCAGGCCTGCAGGATGGGATTCAGTGCACAATGACTGGAGCAGATGGCTCGGACAGGAGCCACCAATCCAGCAGGACAACCCGAGATTAAACAGCTCCTTTTCAGTCTTCGCCAGTTTTGTAGCCCAGTCCCTCTTGGCTTCCCCAGAAACACCAAGCTGCTTGTGACTATGTGTTCTAGTTTGCTAGCTGCCAGAATGCAACACACCAGAGACGGATTGGCTTTTAATAAAAGGGGATTTATTCCATTAGTTCTTCAGAGGAAAGGCAGCTAACTTTCATCTGAGGTTCTTACTTATGTGGGAAGGCACAGGATGGTCTCTGCTGGCCTTCTTTCCAGGTCTCTGGGTTCCAACAACTTTCCCCAGGGTGATTTCTTTCTGCATCTCCAAGGGCCTGGGCTGAGCTGCGAATGCTGAGATGAGGTATGCTGAGCTGCTTGGGCTGTGCTATGTTGAGCTCTCTCATTTAAGCACCAGCCAATTAAGTCAAATGTCATTCATTGCAGCAGGCACACCTCCTAGCCGACTGCAGATGTAATCAGCAACAGATGAGGTTCAGGTACCATTGGCTCATGGCCACAACAACAGAACTAGGCGCCTTCACCTGGCCAAGTTGACAACTGAACCTAACTACCACACTATGTAAGCTCCATGAGGGCACTTTTCAAGTAATTGTAGTCCGTGTATTGGTCAGGATTCTGCAGAGATGCAGAACAAATAAGATATATTATATATATGATATTAATTATGAGGAATTGTTTCAGGTGACCATGGGAACTTGGCAAGTTCAAATTCTATAGGACAGGCTGCTAAAGGTGACACTGAAGTCCTTAGTCTGTACTTCCCAGGGAAAAGTGGCTGCGTGGAAATTCCAGCAAGAGCCAGTATGGAAGCTGCGGCAGAATTTATTACCTCTGAGGCCCTCAGTTCTGGCTTTTCAGCCTCCACCTGATTAGTTGAGGAGATTACTCAAATCGCTGAAGGCAATGGCCTTTGTTCTTTGGAGGTGCAATCAACTGATTGAAGATGCAAATCCCACCTACTAAGTACCTTCACCCTAACAAGTACCCCAGTGTACGATCAAACAATGGTACACTATAACCTAGCCAAGTTAACACATGAAATTAACCATCACAGGCTTGAACGTTATAACTTGAGGGGGCCAAGTTAACTACTTTAATTGTTCCCAATCCCAAACCCCATAGTGCAAAAGAACCATTCTATAGCTTTTTTTTTTTTGCATTGGTAGGCATCAAACCCAGGTCTCCAGCATGGCAGGCGAGAATTCTGCCACTGAGCCACCGTCGCACCCCCCACTCTATAGCTTTTTATAACTGCTTTTTTTAAAAAAAAACATCATTTTTTCACAGGAAAAAAATGACGTTTTTATAATAGAGGAATCTGGTGAACTACAACAAAATTAAGTGGTCAAATTTAGCATTATCTATAATGGGACAAACTGTCCTGATGAAATGCAGTGGGGAGGACACAACGCACAACTCACCCATTGAAAGTGTACAATTCGACAACTTTTATGTATTCACAGAGTTGTGCATCCAACATCACGATCAACTTTAGAGCATCTTCATTATCCCAAAAAGTAACCCATTAGCCACCATCCTCCAATCCCACTATTACGCCCAGCCCTAGGAAACCACCAATCTAATTTCTGTCTGTACAGATTTCCCTATTCTGGAAATTTCATATACATGGAATCAACAATGCCTGGCCTTTTGTGATTAGCCCCTTTCAATTAGCATAATTTTTCAAGGTTCATCCACACTGAAGCATGTATTGGTTCTTTAGTCCTTTTTATGCCTGAATAATATTCCATTGTATGAATAAACCACCTCCTGTTTATCTATCCAGCACCTGGATGTTAAGGCTATTGTGGCTATTATGAAAAATGATGCTATGAACATTTATGAACAAGCTTTTGCATGAACATATGTTTTCATTTCTCTTAGGTAGATGCCTAGGAGTGGACTTGTTGGGCCATATAGTACATTGATGTGTGCACATATCATTTCCGATCCTTCTAAGAATTCTGCTAAACAGCAACTATTATTCCCATTTCACAGATGAGCAAACTGAAGCTGGAGTAGGCCTTGCCTATGAGATCCAGCTAGTAAGTGGCTGAACCCAAATCTTTCAGTTGCAATGCTGGTATTCTTTGCACTGGGCCCAGGAGGCCAAGTGTGACTCTTTTTTTTTTTGCCAATGTGCAAGTTTTGTGAGGTCATGTGTTTCTATTTCTCAGGGGTGAATACCTAGGAGTTGAAGTGCTGGGTCATATGGTGACTGTATGTTCACTCTAAAGCTTTTTAAACTATCCTTATGCGATATTTCAAACATACTAAAGTGCAGTATATTAAAGCAGCCATGGGATCAGCACTGATAATTTGTGTGTGGCCATTTTTCCATATTTTCTTCAATTTTTTTTTACATGAAAACGATTGTAGATACAATTCAAGTGTGCCTTCCATCACTCCTTGGTCTCATCCACTCCTTTTCTCTTCAAAGACCACCATCCTCTTAAACACAGTAGGTTTCTTTCTCATATATGTTTTTACATTCTTAGAATATATATATCTATGTGTTCATGAACAATATATTGTGTTGTTTTCTGTGTTCGTTAAATATACATAGATGATATCATACTGTACGTATTCTATAACTGGTGCTTTTCACTCAGCATTTTATTCTAGGTTTATCCATGTTGATAGATGAAGATAACATTGCATTCCTTTTCATTGCAGTGGTCATTATATTTTAGATGCATCTCTTTTAAGCTGCATCACTTATATTTAATTTTTAATTTAATGTCTTTGACTTTTAGTAGAGAATTTTAGTCTATTTACATTTATGTGATTACTAATATAATTATTTCTACCATCTTATTTTTTGTTTTCTAGTTACCATGCTTTTTCTTTACTACTTTTCTCTTCTTCTGTTTTACATTGCTTCAGTTGAGTTCTTCATTCTTTTTTCCATATACTGCTTTAGAAGTCATACTTTCTATTTTTATTCTTCTAGCAATTACCTTTAAATTTCCAATGTGCATACTTCTAATGTAATAGATGTAAAGTTAATTAGTATCTGAATCATGCTCATAAATAATGTTAAAAAGTAAGAATGTTCTAATTCCAAATTCCCAAGCCCCTTCTTCCATGACATATTTGTTAGTGTCAGTTTCACCTTGTCTTGAAATCGCCACAAATTTGTCTTTTCTAAGCCAATCCATATTTAGATTCATCAAAATGATTTATTTCCCCCATCAAATGATTCTTGCATCTCCCTCCTTCTGTGCTTTGCTTCAGGAAGAGGGAACTCTCTTTCAGAGACTCCTTGGGCAGGGTCTGTAAGTAGCAAACTCAGTCTTTGCATGCCTTTAGGGTGAAGAGGGGACAAATGCAGGTCTAGCAGGAGATTTGGGGAGCAGATGGGTCAGGGAAGGTAGGCATGCTGGCATGTATCCCAGTCCTTATATAGTACCTGAGAAAAAATAAAGGCTCAGTAAATGTTTGCAAAAGAATTAATAATCCATAAACAAACACAAAATCAACCTCGAGTACAAGGCCATGCAAGGCTGAGTTATTATCTTGGCTAGAGAAAAAAATCAATTCTCAAAAATGAATAATACAGAAACATATTCATATACTCACTCAATAAATATTCATAAAGCCTCTGCTTTAGACAAGGCAGAAGTTTATCAGAATCTAGTCAATGGGGCTACAGAAACATTTTTCTGAAATCCAGTAATTTTTTCATTTTATTTCACTTTTATTTCCTCAGTTAAATAAAAATAAATTGAAATTTAATAGCTTTGTTAAATACTACAATCTCATTTTTCTCAAACCATTTTTGTCCATCCATCTTTCTTTTTGTGCAGAAGGAAAGCAATATGGAAACAAATCTGTTAAGTATTTATGAAAGTTGATTATTTCTGGGTGGTGAGATTTTTTTCTTAGTGATTTGCTAACTTTGATCTGAGCCTTTCTGTACTGTCTGAATTTTTAAATACACTTTGTTTGTAAAATTTGTACAAACCCAATAAAAACATTATTTTTTAAATGACTGGAGAAAAAAAGGAGCTATTTTGATCGATTCTAATATAGCCATATAAATTTAAATCTCTGATCAAAATTAAGGAAGAAATTTTAATCCAGACAGGTTAAATGACTAATGCAAAATCCCGGAGTTAAACAGAATAGCTGAGATAGTCCAGTAAGGAATTTTACCCATTCTCAGAGAGCAGAGATCTAAAAATCTGATATTGAAAGGCAGAACCTATGTGCCCTTCTCTTCCTCCTGGTATTCTTCAATCCTCAATTAGAAAGGGGAGCACTTTCACAGGAACCCACTCACCCCTTAGCATTGCCCCATTCCAACACTATTTCTGTTTAGGGAACGTGATTCAGCACCTGCTATATCTGAACCCATAACAATTAGTCATATCCCTGTATTTCAAAGGAACACTACCACCCAAGTATGGGGATGAGGGTCAACCTCTGGCAAGTTTCTATTGCATGTCTCTGCTTTACCAAAGAATTATTCTTCTTTGAAGAAGAGAAAGGGAGGAAGGAGCAAGGAACCCAATATAACAGGCCTCACACTTTCTCCCATGAATCCTGTCATGCTCCAAATAAAATATAATTCCCACATACAGAGCATTTCCTTTCTACTTCTACTGTTGTCTCTCAAAAACAGGTGTCCTTGTCCTGTGACATCGGCAATGGAATGAGATTTATTCATTTATTCCTCAAACACCTGTTGAGCCTGAAATATTCTAGAAACTTTGTTGAGCATGGGGAAAGCAAAGATAAAGGAGACATTGTTTCTACTCTCAAAAAGCTTACAGTCATGACAGGTTTCTACCAGTACAAATTCATTAGGCATCATTTAATACTACACTATGGATTAAAGACTAGAAATTTCCAGAAAGAAATGGTATTGCAACTATCATCTTAAAGGTAATTTATGTGAGAAAAAAAAAAGACTCTAGATAGGAGGTTGAGCTAAGTAAAGGAGAAGGAGCTTGGTGTGAGGAAGCTTACAGAAAGAACTACAAAATGTTATCACTGATAGAAATCCAAAAAACCCATTCTGAGACTATCTTCTCCAGCAAGTGCATTAGTCACTGGGCAGGTGGGGGTGGGGTGGGGTGTACTCTGGGTTGAGATAGACTTTTTGGATCATTATTTAGGGTATGTGGAGAATGCATGTTCCAGTAGAAACTGTTCTTCGTTGGTCTCTCTTTCTTATAGATTTAAGGGGACTCGAGGAACCACTCTGCTTTTGCCATAAGGTGAAATAATAATTGGTCCCAGTCTGCTGGTGATAAGACACTAGCTTACTGGAGTTCAAGAGATATATCTTTGGTACTTATTCCTACCCATGTAGGAATAATTGTCAACTTCCCTAAAAGAGATAAAAGAAAAATCAATACGAAATAGATCATGAAGAACCTTTCAGACCAAATGGGTCTACCCAGGCCTAAATCACATGGCAGGAAATGGGGATGGTTAGGCACTCAGAATTCAGCCTTTTCTATACTGCATTGAGATTTTTAATGACTTATCTGTAAGGACCCATCAATACAAGTCGTGTGTCTCCTTGCTCTAAAAATTTCTCCAGCGTTGTTCTAGTTTGCTAGCTGCCGGAATGCAATATACCAGAAATGGAATGGCTTTTAAAAGGGGAATTTAATAAGTTTCTAGTTTACAGTTCTAAGGCCAAGAAAATGTCCCAATTAAAACAAGTCTATAGATATGTCCAATCAAAGGCATCCAGGGAAAGACCTTGGTTCAAGAAGGCCGATGAAGTTCAGGGTTTCTCTCTCAAGTCAGAAGGCACGTGGCAAACACAGTCAGGGCTTCTCTCTTGGCTGGAAGGGCACGTTGCGAACACAGCATCATCTTCTAGCTTTCTCTCCTGGCTTCCTATTTCATGAAGCTCCCTGGGAGGTGGTTTCCTTCTTCATCTACAAAGGTCACTGGCTGGTGGACTCTCTGCTTCGTGGTGCTGCAGCATTCTCTGCTCTCTCTGAATCTCTCATTCTCCAAAATGTTTCCTCTTTTATAGGACTTCAGAAACTAATCAAGACCCACTCAAATGGGTGGAGACATGTCATCTCCTAATCCAGTTTAACAACCATTCTTAACTAAATCACATCAACCAGGGAGATGATATCATTACAGTTTCAAATATACAGTATTGAATAGGGATTATTCTACCTTTATGAAATGGGATTTATATTAAAACATGGCTTTTCTTAGGGGGCATACTTCCTTTCAAACCAGCACAAGCATGCTTTAGAAATCAACCAAAGTGTCTTAATATAGGAAAAGAAATCAATACCCATATGGCACTAGAGAGTTATAACAAGTTTTAAAGTTTGAGCTCCACAAAACTATTCTTTAGAACCTTCACGCAAAATTGATTCATTTATTTAAAATTGTTTTAAGCCGTTCTTTCTCATTATCCTCATTTTATTAGAAGAATTAGAACTTATTACCATGGTTAGAATAATCTGCTTTCTACAACTACTCCTTGGGGATTTGAGAGGCTAACCATTCTAACAATCCCATTAATATTTATCCATAGTTTATGGTAATTTTTAAAGTGAAAATTCAATACAGTAAGAAAATATTCTTTACTATGTCAAAACTATAATCCCTAATGGTTTCACATACAAAAAAGAATCAAGTTCTCTTGATGAAAATGAGAACACAATGTAATTTCCCTTTCAGATGCAGTAAGTATAACAATAAGTAATCATTGTTCCATGTTCTTATTCCAACTCCTCCTTAAAAAAAAATAATAAATCTCCCAGTTGAAACTACAATATTCCATTGATTTGGTTATATGGAGGTTATATGGAGAATCTTGATTATATGGAGGTTAACTAGGTTTTCCAACCATACTTGGCAAGGGTCCACCTTGATGTAGGGTTCCATAAGTCAGGAACTCTCCAAAGCTTTAAGAATTGCAGAACACTGCTGGCTTTCCCATGAACAGAGGTCAAGAAAGTAACTCCAGAAAGTACATGCTAAAACACCAACAGGGTCATCTGTCCTCGTGGTTAACAATCCAGTCTCTTTTCTTGCTGAATCTCTGCTCTATAGCAGGTTCAATTGTCCTTCTCTCTGGGGCTCTGGCATTCTCAGTAAAGAGGAAGACTTTCAGACTTTTCCTTGAATGACATAGTGAGAAACTCCAATTCCATTGCCCCACCCTCCCTCCAAAGACTCAAAGGAAATAGGAGAGCTTCAGGCCAATTTCTTAAAAGCACATTTAAGAGTCTGATTTTGACAATACTCAAGTGGAGAGAAGGCATCTGATGTCATCCAAAATGGACCTTTAGAACTCCTCTCCCCAGTAGCAAGCCCAATGTCAGGAAAAAAGAGTACTAAGTCAGTCAGTACAAGGAAAGGAAAATGATATTTTTAAAGCACTTAGAGGAAAACATTAGGAACTCTGAACAGGTATCTAATTCCTCTGTGGGAAAAAATGACTTAAAGCTACTCATTTGTTCATTCACTCATTCACCAAACACTTCTTAAATATCTACTTGATACCAGTCCATGTGCTGAGGTCCCAAAGACATGAGACAGGGTGCCATCAGAGAGCTCACAGCTGGAGCAGAGCTAGACTAGTGAAAAAATTACAGTACAACATGATGTGTGTCCAAGAGTAGACAGCAGTAGCCCAAAATGAGGCATGATTGTTGCAACCCAGGAAGGATGCAAATTGTGAGTTGGGATTTGAAAAAAGCTTACTAGGTGAAGAAGTGAGTTAATGGGATTTCCATGCAATGGAAGAAACAGGGCCTGCAAAGGCACCAGGGCCTGGGACAAGTAGCTCAGCAGGGAGAGTGTGTGTGTAGGGGTTAGGAAGGCAGGTTCTGAAGTCCACCTGCCATGATCCACCCTGGTGCAGCTACCCATTTATCACCCATGAGAACGTTGCACAAATTGCCTAACCTAGTGGTTTGCAACTCTACATGTACATCAGCATCATCCCAAAGGCTTAAAAAATAAAAGCCAATGTTTGAGTCCCACTCCAAACCAATTCTATCAGAGCCACCAGGTGTGGGTACCATACTTCAATATTTTTAAAAGCATCCCAAATGATTTGTGGTAGGAATCCCAGCACTCACGGTAAAGTGCTTTTAATAAAAGAACCTAGGTCTATGTGTTGTCATAAGATTAAGTGAAATAATTGCACAATGCCTCTCAGATAGGGAGTGTTAATAAAGATGGTGGAGATGAGACTGGAAAACAGGCCAGAGCCAGATCATCACAGCTCAATCCTGGAGTGCCCTTGCTGTACACCAGATGTGGCACTGATCTAAGACCTTCAGGCAGTCTGGCTCGTAACCATCTCCTTATTACTCCCAGATGATGAAAGGCCATTGTTTCAGTTTGCTAAAGCTGCCAGAATGCAATATACCAGAAATAGATGGGCTTTCATAACGGGGATTTATTAGCTTACAAATTTACAGTTCTAAGACCATGCAAATGTCCAAAATCATTAACAGGATGATGCCTTCTCTGAAGAAAGACTGCTGGCATCCCAGACACCTCCGTCACATGGGAAGGCACATGGCTGCCGTCTGCTAGTCCTTCTCTCCCAGGTTTCCTTGCTTTCAGCTTCTGGCTTCAGTGGCTTCCTCTATCAGCTTCTGTGGGCTTATCCTTTTCTCTTAGCTTCTCTGAGCTCTCTGGGCTCTTTATGTGTGTCCATCATCCTCTTATAAAGGAATCCAGTAAGGGGATTAAAACCCACACAGGGGCAACTCCTCAATTGAAATCACCTAATGAAAAGGTTCCACCCA
>PVIY010064415.1:0-10169 GCA_004026745.1 Myrmecophaga tridactyla
TTTTCACTGAGCCGGTGGGGTGGGGGGAGCAGGAGGGCCCGAGGCCTGGCAGCGAGGTCTCTGGGCGGCCCACTGGTGCTCTCAGGTGCACAGCAGGACCGAGGGGGCTTCTCGGCCACTCTGCGCAGGGGGAGGAGAGAGGCTAAGGCCGAGGAGTGGGGCAGCGACGGAGAACCTTCCTGGGAGCCTACCGCATGGCACAGCGCGCCTTCTCTCATCTCACACCTTCCCTTGGAAAGGTGAGGCGCCTGCAGCCCAGACAGGTCCTGGACACACACACACACACACACACACACACACACACACACACGGCCATGCTGCCTCCCCACGGGCCAGCTGGCCAAGGCAGAGCACACGGGCCCCTCAGGCTGAGGATTCCCAACACCGAAGCTCATTTTGTGGCCATTTTATGGTAGGTGTTGGCCGCTGAGGGTGCGGCCTTAGCATATGTCTCCTAACTGTTCTGGATCTTTCTTTAAATAAGGAAACCTTCATTGGAAGTTGGAAGAATTCTATCATATAAAATTTGTGAGTTGACAATTTCACTGGATGAATTTTCTAGGACATGAAATGGCTTCATTCCGGCCGCGTCCTGTTTAAACACACACCGTAGCAGAAGTGCAGAGAGCAGGCTGCTGGGGTTACGGGCACTTCGCTGTGGCTAAATTTCTGCTAAAAGACCCTGCCCGGGACCACCGGTTCCAGCTCTCAGCCCTTAGTTTTCTCAATTGCATCCATCTCAACACTGCACTTCTCAGGCCATAAGCGTATCTCTCTCTTTCTCTTGCTCTTTCTGTCTCTCCCCTCCCACCCCATCCCACCCCCACATCTTCTCCAGAGCACTGAGCTCTTCTCAAGCCTCCTGGGGTGGACCAGAGGTGTTCTGTGCAGATCAGACACAGGAACTGGCCAAGGCGGCCCCATGGGCCCTTCCCACCTCTCACTGGAGGGAGATTCTCCCGGAGGAGCCTCCACCTGGTGGCCCCAGGGACAACTGACCAGAGCAAGCCTTGCTCAGCCGTGAGCGGGGTACGGGGACCCAAGGGCACAGTGGGGCCGGGCTGGAGCTGCTCCTCGCATGGTGGAGAGCGGGTGTGCAAAGCCCACCTGGTAGCTGGGGCTGGCTGAGACCAGAGCCTGGTCTTCCCCCCAGGGACGCCCCCTCCCTCAGCACAGGATGCGTTCCCCTATTCAGGATCACCAAAAACTACAACTCCTGTTGTTGGTGGAACCCACTCCACACTAGAGCTGCAGCCGTGGACCCCCAATTTTCAAGCACCAAATGAAGTCTCAAATTGCAATGCAAATGTAATATCAGGGAAGGGTAGTTACAGAGAAGAAATGACCACAACAGGCCACAGAATACACACAAGGGGACGCTCAGAGGCCTCTATGGCAGATTTCACCACCAGTCTCGATATGCTCGCTGCTCCTGGAAGGTGTGCCCCCTTTGTGGAGAGAGGTGGTTGGCTGCTTCCTGGGGGACTTCACAGTTCGCTGCCTCTGCAGGGGTGGAGCTGGGCTGGGTCGTATCCTCTCCTCGGAACTGTGAAATGGCCAGCCAGGGTGTGGGGCAGTTTGAGAATTTGAACTTCAGTGGGCGAATGGGCCAAACTGTGCCCACGTGGAGAGGAAGAGGGAAAGCATTCCTGGAGGAGGGAGAGGGGCCAGCAGAGACAGACGGGAAGGAAGGTCAGTTTCAAGAGCAGCAGAGTCCAGTGGGCAAGGCAGGGGGGTGAGTGACAGGAGCTTAAGCAGAGGCGCTTGGAGCGAGGACATCGGAGGGGAGAGCTTCCCCGTAGGCTCCAAACACCGAGTCCTGGACCAGGATCCCAGAAAGCCCACCCAGGAGGGCTGGGGAAGTAGACCTGGGCCTCTCTCACTTCGATTTCCTAGGGCTGCACCGATTGGCAGCAAATAGCCATTTCCTCTAGGGTAACCCAGTACCCTGGTATTCAATAGAACACTGAACATAGTAGGCTCTTCCCCCAAATCATTTGAAATGGGCAAGGAATAAATAAGACCTCAAGAATACTTGTTAAATTGAGCTCTTTACATTCATTCATTCATTCATTCATTCATTTCATTCGTTCAGGAACTTTTGCTGAGCCCCTGCTGAATTGGTGGACAGGCCTGGCCCCTCCCCACGGCGCCCGGGGGCCATTGAGAAGTCAAGTAAGTGCAATGATCAAAAACGGGAAAGCGAGCATGGAGCCGAGAGGAAGGAGAGCTGCCCAGGGGGATGTAGGCGTGGGGGTCTTTTCCAATTTTAGGCTCTGCCTGCACGCCCTGGGGTGGCCCCTACCCCCATCTTCGAAGCAAATGACTCCAGTGACTGCCTCTGCCAGCACGAGTCCTCTTCCTATGCCTGACCTCGGCCCCAGCCCCTATTTCACCTTTGACCTCCTTCCCCCTCCCATGAGGACCCTGGGACTGCGTTGCCCCACCCGGTCATCGGGCACCAGCTCCCCATCTCAAGGTCATTTCCCTAATCACTTCTGCACAGTCCCTTTTGCCACGTAAGGGAACGTCCACGGGCCTGCGGGATCGGGGCGTGGACACATCTGAGGGCTTCTTTCAGCCTCCTACTGAGCTTCACGAAGCAAGAAGGGACCCGGCAGGGCAGGGCTCAGCAACCGCGGTAAGGAATCAGACATAACCCCACCGCCACTGCAGGGCGTGCGCTGAGGAGGAAAAGGAGAGGGGGAGACAGACTTGGGGAAATGCTGGGATGGGGGATATGCTGGAAAGGGGGGACAATGGAATGGGAGCATGATGGGTTGGGGGACACCCTGGAATGGGGGGGACCCTGAATGGGGGACACCTTGGAACGGAGGGCACCCCAGAATAGGGAAACACTGGAATGGGGGACATGCTGAACTGGGGGACTGCTGAAGTGAGGTATCCCTGGAATGGGAGATACCTTGGAATGGGGGGACATGCTGGAATGGGTAAAACCCTAGAGCAGGGGGACAACCCTGAGTGAGGGACCCCTGAAATGAGGGGCCCCCTGGAATGGAGCACATCCTGGAATAGGAACCCTGGAGTGGGGGACATGCTGGAATGGGGGTCCCCTGAAATGGAGGATCTCTGGAATGGGGAGACACCCTGGAATGAAGGGACACACTGGAATGGGTTACATGCTAGAATGGGGGCATATGCTGGAAAGGGGGACACATGGGAATGGAGGTCATGATGGAATGGGGGATCCACTGGAATGGGGGACACCCTGGAATGGGAGCACCCTGGAATGGAGGGCACACCAGACTAGGGAAACCCTTGAATGGGGGACTCACTGAATTGGGGATGCCTGAAGTGAGGGGCCCCTGGAATGAAGGAATCCTGGAATAGGGGACATCCTGGAATGGAGGGTACTCTGGAATAGGAACCCTGGACTGGGGGACATGGTGGAATGGAGGGACCTCTGAAATGGGGGGACACGTTGGGATGGAAGACATGATGGAATGGAGGACACACTGGAATGGAGGACAACCTGGAATGGGGTGACCCCTGGAATGAGGAGACAGTGGGATGAGGGACACCCTGGAATGGGGGACACCTGGAATGGAGGGACCCCTGGAATGGGAGGACATTCTGGGGTGGGGAACACCCTGGAATTGGGGACACCCTGGAACAAGAGAACCCTGGAATGAGGGCTCACACAGAGGACGACAAAGCCGTCAAAGCCGGGACCCTCTGGGGGCCCTCTGCTCCCCACCCCCAGCGACGCTCCGGTCAACGCAACGTGGGAACGCTGGGGGAGTCCCCCGCCTGCCTCCGTGGAGGGGACGGGAAGAGCCCATCGGTGAGGTCAAAATCCCAGTGAGGGACCCGCATAAAACTGGTTCATCAAGGGCGGGGGTGTTCATTCCCAAACCAACATTTTTTATTTTCTGTTCTTTTAAACACGCATGTCCAACTCAGTGAGTGGTTGAAACGCGGGCCTGTCGCTGCCTGGCCGCGTGGGTTCGCCCCCTTCAGACACGGTGGAGCTGGGGGAGCCCCCGCCCCGCTGGCCCCTTCTGTCCTGCAGGCGGCGGCACTTGGGGGCGAGCCTGCGGGAGTGGGTGGTGGGCGGAGGGGCGGGAGAAGGTGGGTCCGGCCGGGGGCGGGGGGCTTTTCCGAGGGAACCGCCTCCCGCGCGGCAGAGGGGACGGAGACAGGGAAGTTTACTGGCACTGGAATCTCAGAGGGAAGGCGGGGGCGAGCACTGCGCGGGGGCACCCAGGGACCGTGACGCCAGGGTTTTATGTTTGGGGAGGTGGCTGAGAGGCCTGGGGTGCGGGACAGGGGAGAGTCGGGGGTCCCTGGGGTCCGGCACAGCCCGCGCATCACCCGGCAGTGCGGCCGTCTGGGCCCCGCTTGCAGCCTGCAGGCGTCAGCCTCGGTGACACAGGTTTCTTGGCTCCTGAAACTACATCGGAAGGCTGTAAAGCCCACCCGACCCTCACCCCACCCCGCATCTCTAGCGCACGTGTAGTTGTGCTGCGAGGACCTGCTTGGGTGGCGGTTTCCATTGGCCCTTTCGGGCCTGGGGCGCCCCCGCGGCCACAGGACGGGAGCAGGAGCTTGGGGGGCCCTGGGGTCCGGTACAGCCCGTCTGGCCCCTCCGCTGACCTCTCTCGTGGGCCACCGCTGAAGCTCAGCGCGACCTCACGGGTTGGGGGAGACCTCGAGGCGGTGGACAGAGGCTCCGTCCTGTCCCCGAGCGCCGCCCCAGGCTGCGCCCCTGCGGCCGGGCACCCTCCCCTCGGCAGACACCTGTCCCGCGGCTCCGGTGGGGGGGCGGGGGGCGCTGGGCGGCCGCGGGGCTGAGACTGGGTCGCGGTCCCGGGGCTTCTCTAGCTCCTCGCGTGCGCCGCGGCTTCGGTCCGAAGACACTTGGGGGAGTTGCTTGCCGGAGGGTGCCAGCAAGCGGGGGGCGCGGTTCCTCGGAGATGGGGGGCCTGCCTGAAACCGCGGCCTGGGGGCTGCCCGCCGTGCTGAGCCCGCGACAAGGCCTCGAGGAGCTGGGCTGGACCCGCCCTGCGCCCGCCCCACCCCGCCTCCGCTCCTTCTGGGCGCATCTCCTGGGGCGGGAGGAAACCCGCACCTGCTTCCCGCAGCTACCCGCCCTGCCCACCGCGCGGCCGCAGTCTGCGGAGGGTGGTCGGAAGCCGGGGGTGGGGGGCGCCCCCGCGGTGACTAACAGCCGTCTGGGCCTGTACTCCGGGGCGCCGTCTATTTGGGGAATGTCCCGCTGTTTCGGGTGTATTTGGGCACAAGCTCAGTCTTTACCTGCAGGAGCCTCTTTTAGTTTCCCAGCGGCTGAAACAAGTACCTTGCAATGGGTCGGCTTAAACAGTGGGCATTTAGTGGCTCCGGGTTTTGAGGGAGAAGTCCAAAGTCAAGCATGGTGAAGGCCCTCATCGTGGCTCCCAGAGGTAACCCCAGCCTGGAAGCGTGGGCTCCCCCCTCGGAGCCAGCAACAGGCGTTCGCGCTGCACAGAGGCATTTTTACGGAGCCTCGGTTCCAGGGCGCGTGGTTTGGCAAACGAGCATGCCTTTCACACACACAACTGCATTCGAATAGCATTAAGACCCTGGCTTGTGCCAAAAAATCCTAGGAAATTCAGAATTATGGTGAAAAGTCTGTCCTGACTTCACCCTGTCCTGCCTGGGCTGCTTCTCCTGCGGACACGCTGAGCGGGAAGGGGGAGGTCCCCGGGGGCTCCTGGGGCACACCAGGGGTGGTAAGACTGGTAAGGGATGGGGAAGGTCGAAGAGGGGGGGCCCCACGGGCCCTCCCCCGCCCCGGCTGGACTCTGCCTCCCACGACCTGCCACGGTGTCAACCTCTGCGTGCTGGCAAGGATGGAGGAGAAAGGAGCCCTGACGGGTGAACAAACCAGGCCGACGGCATCTTCACATAGCTGCTTACAGCACTGGACCGCACTGGACCGTTCCGTTAAGACAACAGGGACTGAAAGCATTCTGAGTTCCGGTTTCACTGAAAGTTGGCCGAGTTGCCGTTTGAGAGGAGGTGTTGCCATCTGCTCTAACTCTTTGACGTGAAATCAATCCTTGACTCTTTGAATGTGTTTGGGAAGAACTTTCTGTCATTGCAGGATCTTCCAAGGCGTTTTCAGTGAAAAGCTTCCCAAGTTTTTTAAAGGAGCTAAGAGCCACCCGAGAGCTCGGCAAGGGCCACGCGTGTTTTGAAGAGGGTCCCTACCAGCGGAGGACCCCGCAGCTCAGTCCTTGGGGAGCCGCCTTGCTCTGGCCCACGAGCCACAGTGTCAGGGCAGGCGAGACTCCCCTGCACGCATGAGACCCCCACAGGGTGTCTACAAAAGCAAAACTGGAGCGTGGCACCAGCTGCGGCCTGCCGGCCTCTTCTATAGCCCTCGGTGTCAATCCCCCACCCTAGACTAGCAGCGGCCCCCACTGCCCGCGCACTGGCCCCGGGCGCTGCACCACTGGATGGCGGCCACAGCAGGAGGCACCGGGAGCCCGGTGTGCAGGTGTCAGAGCATGTGGTCCTCACCACAGCCGGGATGCGGGGACCTGGGGTCCCTCTTAGGCAGGCTGGGCCCCCCCTCTTGGGTGGGAAACCTGGGGCCCATCTGCAGATGACTCCAAAGCCACTGACCCCTTATCTTGACAGGGGAATCGAGAGGGCCCTGAGCTCCAGGCCAGCCACGGGGCTAGGGACAAAGCAGGAAGGCTCAGGCTTTGGAGAAGGACTCGGCATCCGGTGGCTGGTACCAGTTCTGAGAAACCTGGCTGTAGATGTGTGAAAGGACAGACGGCTGGAGGCCCAGGGACAGGCTCGGCATGGCAGGGTGCCTGGCTCCGTGGCGGCGTGGGTCAGAGTCATAGCGCGGTCCTGTGTTGCTCCATCCCAGGGCCTGGAGACACCTCCCCCTTGGTTGGAAGCAAGTCTCAGGACAGCATGACCCCACCACGCGGTGGGGAGGAGGTGGAGGGGACAAGCCTGGCGGTGGCGTCAGCAGAGCCGGCCTCTGGCAGCCTCGTGCGGGGCAGGTTTCTCTGAAGGTTCCTCTTCTAACGGGGTCTTCCCTGGGGGTGCACGGACGATGACTGAACTCCATGTCTGAGTGAGAAGCTCCGAGCCCAGGCCGCTTCCCAGCGATGCCGAGACACAGGGAGCATGTACTTGCCGTGTGGCCCTAGAATTCTTCAGCAGGGACTCACTTAAATAAAAGGTCAAATTTTTAGCCTTTGGCACATTATACCCATAACCCCATGACCACAAGCTGCCCCTGTGTGCAGGTGCACACAAGTGCACACGTGCACACACACAAAGCAGCCCGTGCAGGCTCAGCTGAGGGGAGGAGCGCCCGGCCCCAGAATCGGGGTGGTGGGAAACGGACCTGGTGCACGGCGTTTAACTGCTTCTGCCTCCCGCTTAGCGCGGCGCAGTATCCCACGGTGCGGGCAGGGCCAGCGTGTGTCTGCTTTCCCACGAAACTGAGGAACAGCTCACGTCGGGCCGAGATGAGCTATGGAAACCTGAGGTTCAGAAATGCGCCCAGCCCTGCCTCGGAGCCTCTGGGAGCGAGCACGACGTGCTGGACCCTCCGGCCGGCGTGGACCAAGCTGGTTGTGTCTCACAGGGTAGGAAGGCGTCCGCAGGAGGAATGGGCCTTGCTTCTGAGATGGTCTTCACTGTGTGTTTTTAAGTGACAACCACAACAGCACAAACTCTCTTGACCTATAACTTAAAGATCCTAAACTTCAGGCAATCATATTTTCTGTGAAAGCCTTTAAAATTATTTAGGGGGATCATAGCTTGTTTTATTTTATGCTATAAAATTAACAGTATTAAATGACTTATATTCTTAGAAGAGAAGAAAGAAAGAAATTGGCTCGAGGACATGCCACCAGCAGATGGCATAGCCCAGAGGGGCAGGACAGTATCAAACGTGGTCCTCCTGGAGCCTGCAGGACAATCTCACCCTCCTAGAAGGAGATCTACCAAACCCAGGCAGCAAACATCGGAGCCCAACTGCAGGAGTGTTTGGTAACACCCTCTTTCATCCATCAGGGCCGAGCAGGGTCCTGGGACCCAGCAGAGGAGCCTCTTGCCCTTGAGTGCTGGCGAGAAGGCGCCGGGAGGAAGGGGTGCAGGCCTCGTGCAGCCTGCCCTGACCGGGCGAGCCAGGTGGGTGAGCCAGACCTTCGGCCTGATGCGCTCGGGGCCGCCCACTCTGAAAGTGACCCCAGGGCTGCTCACACCCGGGGGGGGGCACCTCCTCGGCACCCGGGGGGGGGACAAATCCTCAGCACCCGGTAGGGCACGTACTCGGCACCCAGGGGGCACCTCCTCATTCTGCACAGCAGGTCCCTCAGGGCTCATGACAGCCTGCATCCTGAGTTGGAGAGAGGAGATGCTGAGGCCAAATGTCCCTATCAAAACAGGCATCATGTTCTCACCAGATCTGCTAATTCCTTCCCTGGGATTCATTTATTTTACGGCTCCAAGAACCAGGGGGAACTTGCAGCCAAGGCCCTGAAATTAAAATAGCCTAGTTAGAGAAGCTTCCTGTCACTCCAGTTCAGGGAGCAACGACCAAAGGAGCATTCATGAGAGCAGGTGAAAGACACGCCACAAGGACAAGAAACAAGGAAACAGGAAACAAGAAATTTTCAGACAACAAGATTTCTGTAAAGGAAGGAAGAGAGGAGAAGAGGAGGGAGAGAGGGAGAAAAGAAAGAAGGAAGGAAAGAAAAGAAACACTTTAATTAGTGATTCTAAAACAACAGAAAACAACCAAACATGAACCAACAAATATGCACATTTCAAATTTTGATTGGCACAGTTAATTTGGCATCTGAAGGTGTTTGTCAATATTTACTCCCGTCGAAATGTATAAGAATTTTCCCACATCTGTGCTGACTTTGGATATTAGCACTCTTTTCAATTTGGGTGAGCCTTGGGTTAAACAATTCCCTGCATTTCACTGAGTGTTTCCCCGATGATCAGTGACATCAGGATGCTGGCACGTACTCATCGGTCATTTGTACATGGTCACATCTAGACGTTTCTCCATTGCAAGAAGCAAATTCAAGCCTTTTGTATCAAGATTTTTGTGGGGATTTTATCAATGTCTCAAAAACTTGGCCGTTAGGACAACCTTCCTTTTGAGAAAACCTAGAGGATCAATTTGAGTTATCAGGTTTTCTAATTTGGGGGTCACTGGAAGGCCCAGAAAAGGGAGGAAAGAGAATTAGAGAAATCAGAGGAATCTCACCCAGGGGCCAGACATGGACTCTAAGGGGCATAGCTGGGATAAAAGAACGAGTCTGAAAGTGTTCACCCAAAATACCTCCTTGGTAGCACCGGAAACATTGGAAATAATTCTTGGCGTCAGGCTTTGAATCTATGAACATCCATGATGATGCAATGAACACATGCAATGAAGCTACAAACACTCGTGAGATGTGTGGGCACACACAGGTAGCTGGATGCTGCTCCCCTTCTCCAAAGGAGCCCTCGTTCTGCGTGGGCTCTGGGCCAGCAGTGGCAAGGGAAATCCCACCTCCGGGCCTCAGTGTGACACAGTCAACAAAACCCCCAGTGCAGGGACAGGTGATAATTAAGCAGGATAAGGTGTTCAAAGCCCTTTTACTGGAACAAAGGAGGGGCTTGGCCAGTGAGAATCCCTCCCCCTTTCCTGCAATCCCCTGCTCAGTTGATATGGATCCTTGAAATGAAAGACAGCTTGGACTCAGATTTGCTCACTGCAGCATTTTATTTGGGACACCAATGTTTTGCTGCAGCAAAGGAAGCCAAAATGGAAGTTTGGGGTTTAGGGATGGCAGAGGATTTTTATAGACAGAGAAAGGAGTTTAGATTGGCCGGGGTTTGTCCATCCAGGTTTAGAGCAGGTTGGCTTTATTTTGTATTGGCTCCAGCGCAGTGAGCAGGGGGCTTCATTGGTTGTCTTGGTTGCCTGCCATGGTGGGGATCTCAGATATCAAAAGATGAAGAGGAAACTCCAGAGGACACATTTTTTGGTGTTTTGCTTTGTTTCTTTGGCTCTGAGGGCCTCCAGGTCTGTCTCTAGGCAACTTTGTCGTGGTTGACAGTCAGTGTCTATGCACTGGGACCCAGGAAGGCACCTCGGGCTGCTGCAATAGGGGGTGCAGAGAGCGGGGGGTAGG
>PVIY010064416.1:0-10157 GCA_004026745.1 Myrmecophaga tridactyla
AAGGGATTGAGAAAATCCCTAGAATGAGCTGAGACTCAGCATCAGGGGACTGTGAAAACCTTCTCGACAAAAAGGGGGAAGAGTGAAATGAGACAACATAAAGGGTCAATGGCTGAGAGATTCCAAACAGAGTCGAGAGCTTATCCTGGAGGTTATTCTTATGCATTAAATATATATCACCTTGTTAGTCAAGATGTAGTGGAGAGGCTGGAGGGAACTGCCTGAAAATGCAGAGCTGTGTTCCAGTAGCCATGTTTCTTGATGATGATTGTATAATGATATAGCTTCACAATGTGACTGTGTGATTGTGAAAACCTTGTGTCTGATGTTCCTTTTATCTACCTTATCAACAGACGACTAAAACATATGGAATAAAGATGAATAATAGGGGAACAAATGTTAAAATAAATTTAGATTGAAATGATGGTGATCGGTGAGGGGGAGGGGGGAGGGATATTGTATGTGTTCTAGTTTGCTAGCTGCCAGAATGCAACATACCTGAAATGGAATGGCTTTTAAAAAGGGGAATTTAATCAGATGCTAGTTTACAGTTCTAAGGCCGAGAAAATATCCCAATTAAAACAAGTCTATAGAAATGTCCAATCTAGGGCGGCTGCCGTGGCTCAGCAGGCAGAGCTCCGACCTGCCGTGCTGGAGGTCTGGAGTTCGATCCCTGGTGCCTCCTGCCCATATGCAAATTAAAAAAAAAAAAAGAAAAAAAAGAAATGTCCAATCTAAGGCATCCAGAGAAAGATACCTTGGTTCAAGAAGGCCGATGAACTTCAGGGTTTCTCTCTTAAATGGAAGGGCACATGGCGAGCACAGTCAGAGTTTCTTTCTCCTCTGGAAAGACACATGGTGAACACGATCAGGTTTCCTCTCTCATCTGGAAGGACACATGGTGAGCATGGTGTCATCTGCTAGCTCCTTCTCTCCTGGCTTCTGGTTTCACGAAGTTCCCCAGGAGGTGTTTTACTTCTTCGTCTCCAAAGGTCTCTGGCTCATCATGGACTCTCTGTTTTGTGATGCTGCAGCATTCTCTGCTCTCTCCGAATCTCCCATTCTCCAAAATGCTTCCTCTTTTATAGGACTCCAATAAACCAATCAAGACCCACCCATATGGGTGGAGACATGTCTTCACCTACTCCAGTTTAACAAACACTCTTGACTAAATCACATCATCCAGGGAGATGATCTGATTACAGTTTCAAACACACAGTATTGAATAGGGATTATTCTACACTTATGAAATAGGATTTTTATTAAAACATGGCTTTTCTAGGGGGCATACTTTCTTTCAAACCAGCACAGTATGTATGAATTTTTTTCTGTTTTCTTTTTATTTCTTTTTCTGAATAGATGCAAATGTTTCAAGAAATGATCATGATGATGAATATGCAACTATGTGATGATATTGTGAATTACTGATTATATATGCAGACCGGAATGATCAAAAGTTAAGAATCAAAAAAAAGAAAACAAAATTACAACCTATACAACTGGAGAAAATATTTGGAAACCACATTCTGATAAGGGTTTAATATCCAGAAAATATAAAGAAATCCTTCAACTCAACCATAAAAAGGCAAACAAGTCAGTGAAAAAAACAGGCAAAAGACTTGCATAGGCATTCTCCAAAGAAGATATACAAATAGCCAAAAAGCACATGAAAAGGTCCCCAGCATCATTAGCCAATAGGGAAATGCAAATCAAAGCCACAATGAGACACCATTTCATCATTTTATCTACTAGAACGACCACTATTTAAAACACAGAAAATTACAAGTGTTAGAGAGGATGTAGAGAAACAGGAATATTCACTCACTGCTGGGGGGAACATAAAATGGTGCAGCCACAATGGAAGACAATTTGGCAGCGCCTCAGAAAGTTAAGTACAGAATTATCACATGATTTAGCAATCCCACTTCTAGGTATATACCCAAAAGAGTTGAAAGCAGGAACTTAAACAGATATTTTCACACCAATGTTCACAGTAACATTATTCACAATTGCTAATATGGAAGCAACCCAAGCGTTCATCAATCAATAAATGAAAACAAAAGGTGGTAAATACAACAATGGACTCTTATTCTGCCCTTAAAAGGAATGAAGTTCTGATACATATAACAACATGAATGAACCTTGAAGACATCATGTTGAATGAAATAAGCCAGACACAAAAGGACAACTATCATACGATCTCACTGATACGAAATAATTAGTAAATCAAACTCACAGAGTCAGAATCTAGAACATAGGCTAACAAGGGATGAGGTGGAATAGGGAATAAGGAATCAAGGCTTGAAATACAGAGAGCGCCTATTTGGGATGATGGAATTTTGGCAGTGATGGTAATAATGGTAGCATGAAATTGTGGACATAACTAACCACATTGAATAATACATTTGAATGTGGTTAAAGGGGGAAATCTTAAGTTGTGTGTATGAATAATTTTTTTTAATCTATGGAAATGCTCAACACAGTAAACCCTAGGTTAAACCCACTGACTGTAGCTAATAGTAAATTTATTAAAATGCTGTTTCAACAATTGTAACAAATGTACCACATCAATGAAAGGTGTTTATAATGTGGTGGTATATGGGAATCCTGTATTTTATGCATGATTATTCTGTAAAGCCACGGTTTCTCTAATAAAAGAAAAAAAAGATAATGAAATTCAAATACAGAAAAATAATTCTCCAGACGCTATCTAACGTGACAGTTCTTTCCTTGGGGACTAAAGATTTTTCCCAGTCTGTCTTCTGTATTATTGCCAGAATGAGCCATCAAGTGCAAACACTCTTTAAAAAAAAAACAAACAAACTTCACCTACAGGATAAAGTTCAGGTTCTTAGCCTGGTATATAGAGTCTTGCATCATTCAACCACATCCCATCTCTCTAGTCTCATCTCTCACCATTTCTAACCGTACTCTTTGTGTTCTACCAATTCCCTGCACTATGATTTCATAATGTGGGAGACTTCTTCACATGCTGTTCTCTTAAGCTAGCATGTTCTTCCCTGTTACATCTACTTGGCAAACTCCAATTTACTGTCCAAAGCCCTACTGCAGCAGCACCTCTTCTGTGAAGTCTTCCCTGATCAATGCACAGTACCTTAAGTCTCTCTTATGGGCTACTTCCACACCTTGTTAATTATTTAAACATTAAAAAAAAAAAAAACTTGAATTCAAGTTCTATTTCTATGACTTTATATCTGTGAGAACATAGTCAAATCACTTATGCTATCTGAACCAATTTCCTCATTTGTAAAATGGGTCTACCAATAACCTCCTGGGGTTGTGAAGATTACATAAAATTGGTACATGTGAAAACACTTTTTAAACTGCAAAGGTATCATAATCATTACCACCATCCATCATCATCATCATCATTTCTAATCAAATTGATTTCACAGGCCAGACCACTTTCCACTAGAAATGGATCTTAATATCAGTCAAACACTCCCCTCATTACTATTCATTAGTTTTATTCTTAATTTTTCCCCTGATCAGTCTGATCCCTTGGGGCTTTCCCCGACACAGACTTCAAAATGATGAGTACCTTTGGCATTCAAGTAATAGACATCCCATTCTTAAAATCATTTTTTATTAATAGAGTCCTCCAATTTCCATAATCGATAGTTTCCTACAGTGGCCACACCACCAATGCTTACTAAGCAATATTTTTAAAATCGTAAATCACAAAGAAAAACAGTTAATCATTATTCCTAGATTGAAAACATTTTTGCCTGAATCTAAAAGCATTTTAATTACTCACCCAGAGTGACACATTTTTTACAGAAAATATGGCCACAGCTTGTGACAAAGAAATGGGCCCCATCTTTACGGTAACACTGGTTGCAATGAAACCAATCCATTCTAGAAAAGAGAAAGAGAAAGGGTGAGTATAACCTGGACATAATTTTAGTTGTTTCAAAATCTGTTTAACAATGTTTACTTAGCTTCTGATAGCTTCTTAGGATAGGATATATTGTGGACATTCCAATTGATTGTAGGAAGTATATATCTACTTTGGAAGTGAACAAACTGCAGACTGTGTTGTACTATTATTTTAGAGAAAAAATATGTATATTTGGAAAACTAATAAGAAGACAGTGCTAAGATATTTTTTTTTTTGAGCGGTGGGATTGGGGTATTTGTGTAAGTGTCTAGGCCTATGTTTTGCCTTTATATATTTTTTGTTTCTCAAGTTTCTATATTAATTCATGTACCAATTTGTAATGAGAAAAAAAAATACAGAAAAAAATTTTAAATGAATCATCCATTTCTTTCCTAACAATTTCCTGTGACATAGGACAAGAGTGGAGAGAAGAGGAGGTGGTGGACTACACAGAGATCATATTTTAGCCACTTGGGGCACATTTTATCTAAGGGAAACAAGTTTAGTTGAATGATCGTGTGGTCTCAGCTTGTACGCTTTCCCTTCTATGTACAGAAACTCAGAATAATACATCCAGAAGGGACCTACAATTGAAAATCATTTACTGTTTTGCTAAAACAAAAAATGTTTTGTTCAAAAAATGTTCACCATTTTTTCAAAAGATGTAACTGATGTTCACTAAATTTAAATGACTCATCCAAAATACATTTTTAGTTAGTGGTAGCTCTGGAATTAGAGTCCAAATCTCCTGGTTCCCCTTATAAAGTTCTTGCTACCACATTAACCAAGCCTTGTGCTAGACACAGCAACCATGCATCCTGTATTTTCTGACAATACCAATTTCATATAATTTGTTAAACGTCTAAGTAAATATGACATAAGATTTAAAAATGAATAAATTAACAGAGAATATATAACTAATTATCTAATTTATAATGAATCCATGTTTAATTTAATGAGTGCTTTTGAAGTAATTGTCATTAATCTGATTTGCTTTAAAATTAAATCAGAAAAATAATTAAAACAAACTAATTCTTTTTTCTCATCAGTCTTGGTCTTTAATTTTTTTTTTAAGTAGTTATAGAGAGGTTTGCTAAATGAATGATGCCTGCTTTGCACCTTACGTGACAGAAGGCAAGATTCACCACAAAATTTTACTCAAACAGTTCAACGCAAAAGTATTCAGTCAGTGCATGAGCTTCTGGTATTTGTTGCTCACGATATTCTAACTACTACAGTTAATGGGTCTAAAGAGCTCCTGAGAGGGCCCCTGACTGAATTAAGGGCAGCAAAAACAATTTTACTCAAATTGGTTGGTCAGACGAACTCCTTAAGAGAAGGGCAAAGCAGGGCTTGCAAGTAAGACGACCCTCGGAGGGCAAACCTCTCCCGTTCTGCATGGATGACGGGCACTCAGCAGAATCTCAAATTTCCCGTGTTATTTTTCTAGTGGTTTCCCTACCCGCTTAGTTGCCGTAACCCCCAGAGTCCTCGGATCTCACCGAAATCATGCAGTTCACGTCACAGAACTGAAAATGGCGGGAAAATAATTAGCAAGCCAGACCCAAGGCTACGGCAGGTCTCCCGCCTAGGGCGTAGACCGTGCGGCGACCGCGAGGCGTGGGCGTGGCCGGCGGGCGCGAGGCGTGGGCGTGGCCAGCGGCCGCGCGCTAGAAAACGGCGGCGTTTCCCTCAGCGGCGCACCCGCGGCGGCTGGGAGGGCGTTTCTTAATTGCTGAGGTAAACCCATCTCGCTTGAAGATTGAAAATAAATAAGGAATTTGCCCTGTGACAATCAGTGCTACTACGGAAGCGAAAATATGAAAATTAAACTAATAATGTCCCACTAGATAAAGAGGACATGCTAGAAAAATGTCACGAAGAAGATGAAAGCATTAGCCTAATATTTAAAGATAAACTAATAAAAAGTTTTTAAGAAAATAACTAGTGATTTGAAAGACCAGCATTTTAGAAACAGAAAAGTCCAAAAATGGCATGAATATTAAAAGAGAACTAACAGATCTCAAGAAGATTAATTTTTTAGATTTTTAAGCTTTGTGGTAGTTCGAAGGTGTATGTACCCCAGAAAAACATGTTTATAAACCTAATGTATTCCTGTGGATATGAACCTTTCGGTGAGGTTACTTCGGTTAAGGTGAGGTCCACCTCCGCCAGGAAGGGTCTTAACCCTATTGCTGGAGTCCTTTATAAGAGAATGAAATTCAGGCGGAGGGACAAAGCCACAGAGGGAGCAGCCGGGAGCTGAGCTTCAGTGCCGCCCAGAGAGGCCAGCGGGTGCTGCCGTCTGTCTTCCCACGTGACACGCTAAGAACCGAGGACAGAGTGTTACTCTGATGCCTTAATTTGGGCTTTCTTTTAGCCTGAAAACCGTGAGCAAGTAGATTCCCATTATTTAAACTATCTCATTTAATGGTATTTGCTTGAGCACCCAGGAAAGGAATTAGGCTGGAAAAGAGAAATGTTTTTTAAAAAAAGAAATGAGAGATAAAAGGCTTCAAGTGAAAGTGCTATAGAAAACAAGCAAAAGATTGTTTTATATATATACTCCCCTAAAGAAAACCAAACCGATGTATCAGAATAAATACTAAAAACAAAATTGTGAGAAAATTTTCCTGAAATAAGGACTTGAGTCTACATACCGAAAGGCCATACCATGTGTGTGAGAAAATTGACCCAGAACATTTTATAATAAAACTTTTGGACTTTGAAGGTAAGGAAAAATCCTTTTGGTGATCAGACAGAAGCTATCATCACTTAACAGGGGAGAGAAAATTAGATTGGCATCAGACGTTTCCACCGCAGCATTTTATGCTAGAAACAACGAAGCAACGTTTTCCCACATTTTCAAGGAAAGAAAATATGATCTAAAGATTTTATATACATTCAAATTGTGTTCACAGTAACAATTGTGAGAATGAGCTTTTTCTGAGGAATTCACTAGCGTAGTGGCTTGCAAACGTTTTGGTCTCAGAACCCCTTTACATTTTTAAAAACTATTGAAGAGCTTTTATTTATTTCAGTGATAGCTATTGATATTTACCACAATAACAACTAAAACTGAGAAATTTAAATATGTTTATTTATTAATTCATTTGAAAACAGCAATAATAAATCCAGTAAGTGTTGATTTAACTGTATTTTGCAAAACGAAAACAATTTAGTAAGAAGAATGACATTGTTCTACATTTTGATATTCTCTATACAGTCTGGCTTACTAGAAAGTAGCTGGACTCCCATATTTGCTTCTGTATTCACTCTGTTGCAGCATGCTGGTTAGGTTGAAGCTTAAGATGAAGAGGTGGACTCATCCAAATATGCAGTTCGAGAAGGGAGAAGTATTTTAACAGGCCTTTCAGATAATTGTCGACATTTTTCTTTGACACTACACCCAAATTTAAGAAGTGGGAGTTTGTTACAAGTTCTTTGAAATGTAAAATCTGAAACGTATCAATGAACTTTTTATATTGTTATGTTAAAATCCATTGGTGTTTCCTGAACTTTGAATGGATCTTTTACCTGTGCATAATTTCATATCATCATGCGGTCATTGGACCAAAATAGTCATTTGAAAAATATTGGTTCACTGAGTTATGCACATTAACACATTTCATTATAGAAGATTAAACTTTGACAGGCTTGGTTATACAATACCTAAAAAATTTACTTTTGTTAATCTCACTGTTATCTCATCAGAAATGTCTTTGAGTATCAGAAAGAAACAGTAAATGATAAAACATAAATTACTTAAGATATGAGTAGGTAGGGAGCATGATAGAGGGAACGGTATGGAAGAAAGACTTCCCTGAATTTAAAGTGTTATATAGTTTGTCTTTGGAAATATAATTATTTTACATATTTAAAAATATAATTAAAAAGGAATCCTTAAAAACTGGGGGAAAACTGAAACAAAACATTTAACTGTATATTACACTGATGACTTTTTAAATAGATTTATTGAGGTACAATTGGCATAGACTCAACTGCATATATTTAAAATGTACAACTTGATAAGTTTTGACCTATGTATACATCCTTGAAACCATCAGTACAATGAAGATAGTAATGTGCAATAGCATTATGTCTAAAAAATGTGCATATATTAATTTAAAATACTTTGTTACTTAAAAAAATGTTACTCATAATCTGAGCATTCAGCAAAGTTGTAATCTTTTTGCTGGTGGAGCGTCTTGCCTTGATTTTTTTTTTTACTTTTTTATTGTATAATATAGCATATATACAAAGCACAGAAAGAAAAAAGCAATACTTTTCAAAGCACTCTTCAACAAGTAGTTAAAGGACAGATCCCAGAGTTTCTCATGGGCTACCATATCAGCATCTTAGATTTTTCCTTCTAACTACTCCAGAATATAGGAAGCTAGAAGGAATATATATATTTTTTATTATGAGTCGACTTTTTTGTGAAAAAATAGCATATATACAAAAAAGCAATAAATTTCAAAGTACAGCACAACAATTAGAGTTTTCAGAGTTTGGTATGAGTTACAATTCCGTAATTTTAAGTTTTTACTTCTAGCTGCTCTAAGATGCTGGAGACTAAAAGTAATATAAATTTAATGATTCAGCAATCATATTCATTTGTTAAACTCTACTTTCCCTGTATAACTCCACCATCACCTTTGCTCTTTCTGTCCCACTCTTTAGGGGTATTTGGTCTATGCCCATTCTAACTTTTTCATGTTGGAAGGGGCTGTCAATAATATGGGGTAGGGAGATGAAATTAACTGATGTTCTGGAGAGGCTGGGCCCTCTAGATTTCAACTTATCTTGTCCAGAGACCCATCTGGAGGTTGTAGGTTTCTGGGAAGTTACCCAAGTGCATGGAACCTTTGTAGGATCTTATATATTGCACTAGGTGTTCTTTAGGATTGGCTGTAATGGTTTTGGTTGGGGTTTGGCAAGATACGATAGGTAGCAATGTCTAACTGAAGCCTGTGTAAGAGTGACCTCCAAGTAGCCTCTCGACTCTACTTGAACTCTGTCAGCCACTGATATTTTATTGGCTATACTTCTTTCCCCCCTTTTGGTCAGGATGGCATTGTTGATCCCACAATGCCAGGGCTGGACTTATCCCTGGGAGTCATCTCCCATGTCTCCAGGATGACATTTCACCCCTGGATGTCATGTCCCACGTATGGGGGAGGGCAATGATTTCACTTACAGAGCTGGGCTTAGAGAGAGTGATTGCCTCATTTTGATGGCTGCTGACTGATCCGTTGTGGTTGCTGAAGGTTGGCGTGGCTGTGACAATTTCTTAAAATAGGACAATTAAGTTTGTGCATCAATTGACTCTTCCTCTCATGAAAGATTTCTCTGCAGCATGTGATACTGTTTGATAGCATTTTACCCATAAAAGTTCTTTCAAAATTAGAGTCAAGCCTCTCAAACCCTGCTGCTGCTTTATCAACTAAGTTCATATAATATTCTAAATGCATTGTTATCATTTCAATAATGTTCATGGCCGTTTCACCAGGTGTAGATCCCATCTCAAGAAACCACCTTCTCTGCTCATCCATAAGAAGCAACTGCTCATCTGTTAAAGTTTATCACAAGTTTGCAGTAATTTAGTCACACCTACAGGCTCCACTTCTAATTCTAGTACTCTTGCTATTCCCACTACCTATGCAAGTTACTTCCTCCACTGAAATCTTGAACTCCTCAAAGTCATCCATGAGGGATAGAATCAGCTTTCTTCCAAAGTTTTCTTAATGTTGGTGTTTTGATCTCCTTCCATGAATCACAAATGTTCCTAATGGCATCTAGAACCTTAAGAAGGTTTTCAAATTACTTTGTCCAAATCCATCAGAGGAATCACCATCTATGGCAGCGATATCCTTATGAAATGTATTATTTCTTAAATAATAAGACGTGAATGTTGAAATGACTCCTTGATCCATAGGCTAAAGAATGGAGGTTTGGAAAAACTGCTGGAGGAGGGGCCAAGATGGCGGCTTAGCAATGTGCACGTTTTAGTTCGTCCTCCAGAACAACTACTAGATAACCAGAAACAGTACAGAACAGCTCCCGGAACCACGATAGTGACCGAACACACAGCGCGCCCAGGTCTGGAGCAGCTAGACCGATGGCAACTCTTCGGATCTGTGAATTCCCCAAGCCACGGCGGCCAGCACCCGGCGCCCCTCCCCCATAGGTGGCTTCTCGGAGGGAAAGGAAAGAGTAGCGGGGACTAAGTCCAACCAAGCGCCAATTGTGGCAT
>PVIY010064417.1:0-10156 GCA_004026745.1 Myrmecophaga tridactyla
AAAAAAAAAAAAAAAAAAAAAAAAAAAAAAAAAAAAAAAAAAAAAAAAAAAAAAAAAAAAAAAAAAAAAAAAAAAAAAAAAAAAAAAAAAAAAAAAAAAAAAAAAAAAAAAAAAAAAAAAAAAAAAAAAAAAAAAAAAAAAAAAAAAAAAAAAAAAAAAAAAAAAAAAAAAAAAAAAAAAAAAAAAAAAAAAAAAGAGATAAATTGAACATCATCAAAACCGAAAGCTTTTATGCTTTCAAAGACACAATCAAGAAAATCCACAGACTGGAAGAAAGTTTTTGCAAATCATACATATGATAAAGGATTTCTATCCAGAACATACAAAGAATAATTACAATTAAATAAGAAAAAAGACAAACAACTCAATTAAAATGGGCAAAATATTTGCACAGATATTTCACTAAACATATATTAATACATGAAGAAAAATAGACAAAAAGATACTCAACGTCACTAGTCATGAAGGATATGCAAATTAAAACCACAATAAGATATGACTGCCTACCCACTAGAATGGCTATAACAAAAAAGACAGACAATACCAACTGCTGGGGAGGATCTGAAGAAATTGGAATCATATATTGCTGATTGGAATGTAAAATGGTGCAGCCATTTTGGAAAAGTCTGGTTGTTTCTTGAAAACGTCAACATAAACTTACCATATGACCCAGCAATTCTACACGTAGGAATATCCCCAAGACAAATAAATACATATGTCCATGTAAAGACATTCAGAAATATTCACAGTATCCAAAAACTGGAAACAACACAAATGAGCATCAATTGTTAAATATATAAACAAAATGTGGTATTTCTATACAATGAAATTCTATTTGGCAATAAATACAAATGATATATGCTACAACATGAATGAACTTCAGAAACATTACGTTAAATAAAAGAAGCCAGATGCAAAAGACTACATATTGAATTAATCCATTTATATGAAATGTCCAGAAAAGGCAAATTTATAGAGTAAACATATCAGTAACTGCCTAGGCATGGGGGGAAAGAAACCAGCCTGAGGGAATGTTTTGGGGGAATGGAAATGTGCTAAGACTGGACTGTGGTGATGATTATGTAACTCTATAAATTACCAAAAAAAAATCACAGAATTGCACAGTTATAATAAATGAACTTTACAGTATATAATTTATACCTCAATAACACCATTAAGAAAAAAAGACCTCCCAAAATTAGACAGTGAAATAGATACTTTGTTCAATGCATCTCTGCTCATCCCCAGAAATTACATACTTATTCTAACAATGCCAATGACACAATACTTTTGACACTCCTTTTTTTAGCACTAATGACTAATGAGGTCAAAGAGCAATTATATTACTTTAAACACAACACCCACTCTGTCTCACCCAGTGCAGCTCCATCCATCACAGTGCCCTCCACCCCTTCTCCTCTCTTTGCCAAGGGCCACAGGAAAGATCTTTGCTAGTGTGTTATAAGGATCTTCATATGAATAGTTATGTGTGGCATAACTATTCATATGTGATCCCAGAGATATATGGAAGAACTAAATTCATTAATACTCACAGGTTCTAGAATAGAGAGGAGTGGTCTGTCTTGCAGGGGCTTACCAAAGCCCCAGGAGCAAAGGTTACGGTGGACCTGGGGACGACCCCTACATAATATTACATGGTAGAGCTATGGTGGTTGGTCAAGCAGGAGTACGGACTGACGAGTTTGTATCTGACTTCAAAGGGGTGTGAATCTGGGAGGGTGTAAGGAGGAGAAGGGGAAGCTTCTCTTATTTTGTATAAGCAGGTATATAAAGCATGTGTTAAGCAGATGTCAAGAGTGGTCACTGAGGGATCTATGATAGGGCCTGAGATGCTGAGACATCTACACAGTACAAAGCCCCTGTGCTATTTCAATCCAATATAATTAGTATAAGCTGAATTCCAAAGAAGGCTATGTTGGAGCTAACCAAATAACTTCATTAGAATAGAGTTTCTCAACCTTGGCACTATTGACATTTGGGGCTGGATAAATCTTTGTTGAAGGGGCTGCATTGAAAAATGTTGAGCAGCATCCCTGACCTCTATCCACTACATGCCAGGAGCAACTAGACCCTGAGTTGTGATAACCAATAATGTCTCCAGACATTGCCAAATGTTCCCTGGGGTCAAAATCACCCCCAGAGGCAGACACAGGGACAGACATTTGGAAACACAGAAACCCCAGAAGATGCCAGGAGCCGAGAGCCAACAGAAGCTAGATGGGAACAGAGCCAAACCAGACGCAGACATTTGAAGATGCTTGGAATGCCAACAGAGAGAGCAGACACCTAGACACGGACTGCATGAGATGAAGAGCCCAGTAGATGTCGCCATGTGCCTTCCCATGAGATGCTAAGCAAGACAGAACCCAGAGTTTTGCCAGAAGCATAAGTGAAGACCAACACACATATAGAGAGGAAGCCATTGGAATCAGAAGCTGGAAGCAACAGAATCAGGAACAAGGACCAGCAGATGCCAGTCATGTGCCTTCCCATATAACAGATATCAGCCTTTCTTGAGTCAAGGTATCTTCCTCTAGATGCCTTAGTCTGGATATTGTTATGGCCTTAGAACTGTAAACTTGTAACTTTAGTAAGTCCCATTTATAAAAGCCAACCCATTTCTGGTATATTGCATTCTGGCAGTATTAGCAAACTAAAATAGGTACATACTGTTTAGCACAGAAGTAACAAACTATTTTTCAAAGCATACCGAAATACATTCTCATCAACAATGTATCAAACATCCTGTGGATTCACATCCTCACCCACACTTGGACTTGTTAGGTTTTTCAAATTTTGCCAATAAAGGCATACCTTAAAGATATCACAAGTTCAGTTTCAGACAACCATAATAAAGCAAGTCAAACGAATTTTTTGGTTCCCAATGCATATAAAAATTATGTTTACACTATACTGTAGTCTACTGAATTATGTCTTTAAAAAAAACTATATACACACATTTGTTTTAAAATGCTTTATTGCTAAAAAATGCCATTATCTGAACCTTCAGCAAGTTCCAATCTTTTTGCTGGTGGAGGGTCTTGCCTCAATGCTGACTGAGAATGATGATGGTTGCTGAAGGTTAGAGTGGCTGTGGCAATTTCTTAAAATAATAATGATGATATTTTGACCTCCTCCCTGAGTCATGAATGTTCTTAATGGCATCTAGAATAGTGAATCTTTTCCAGAAGGTTTTCCATTTACTTTGCCCAGATCCATCAGAAGAGGGATCAGTATGTATGGGCAGGTATAGGCTTATGAAATGTATATCTTCAGCAATAAGACTGAAAGTCTAAATGACTCCTTGATTCATGGGCTACAGAATTGATGTGATGTTTGCACGCATGAAAACAACATTAACCTCATTGTGTGTTACCCTCAGAGCTCTTGGATGAGTGGGGGCATTGTGAAAGAGCAGCCATATTTTGAAAGGTATCTTTTTTTTCTGAACAGTGGGTCTCAACAATGGGCTTAAAATACAGTATTCTGTAAACCATGTTGTAAACAGCTGTGCTGTCATCCAGGCTTTGTTGTTTCATTACAGAGCACAAAGTAGATTTAGCATCATACTTTAAGGACCCTTGGATTTTCAGAATAGTAAATGAGCATTGGCTTCAACTTAAAATTACCAGCTGCATTAGTCCCTAACAAGAGAGTCAGCCTGTACCTGGAAGCTTTGAAGCCAGGCACTGACTTCTCCTCTCTGGCTATGAGAGTCCTAGACGGCGCCTTCTTCCAATGCAAGGCTGCTTCATCTGCATAGAAACTGTGTTGTTAAGTGTGGCCACCTTCATCAATTATCTTAACTAGATCTTCTGGATAACTTGCGGCAACTTCTACATCAGTACTTGCTCCTTCACCTTGCACTTGATGTTATGGAAATGGCTGCTTTCCTTAACCTCATGAACCAACTCTGCTAGCTCTTTCTGCAGCTTCCTTACTTCCCTCAGCCTTCGACAGAATTTAAGAGAATTAGGGCCTTGCTCTGGATTAAGCTTTGGTTTAAGGGAATGTTGTGGCTGGTTTGATCTTCTATGCATAGCATAAAAACTTTCTCCACATCCGCAATAAAGTTGTTTTGCTTTCTTATCATTCATGTGTTCATTGGATGGAACAGCACTTTTAATTTCCTTCAAGAACTTTTCCTTTGCATTCACAACCTGGCTAACTATTGGCACAAGAGACTTAGCTTTAGGCCTATCAGCTTTTGGCAGGTCTCCTTCACTAAACTTACCATTTCTAGCTTTTGATTTAAAATGAGAGACACGTGACTCTTTCTTTCACATTAACACTTAAAGCTCACTGTGGGAGAATTTATTGACCTAATTTCAATATTGCTGTGGCTCAGGGAATAGAAGGAACAGAGGAAAGGGAGAGAGACAGAGAATGACCAGTGGTGGGGCAGTGAGAACACCCCACACAGACACAACATTTATTGATTAAGTTTGCCATCTTATATGGACACGGTTCACAGTGTCCCAAAACAATTACAATGGTAACATCAAAGATCACTGATCAGAAAAGATAACCAAACAGTTGTAATAAAAAGGAAGAGTCTGAAATATTCCAAGAATCACCAAAATGTGACACCGAGACACAAAGTGAGCATATGCTGTGGGAAAAATGGTACTGACAGACTTGTTCAATGCAGGGTTGCCACAAACCTTCAATTCGTAAAAATATGCAGTGTTTGTGAACCACAATAAAGCAAAGCACAATAAAACAAGATATGCCTGTAGTATGAGCATATAATGCCATCTTGTTGTGGTCTTGATTTGTATTTCTTCATCACTGATGACATCCATCTCTTCATACGTTTATTGGCCATAATAAGTGTTTCCTCTTCTGTGAAGTTACAGTCATCGTTTAAAATATCTGCCTATCTCAATACAGTGGAGGATTTTCCAAGCAAGAGCCCCAATGCACAAAGAATGAAAAGATAGATAAATCAGCCTACATTTAAAAAAAATCTATAGATCAAAAGATACCACTACAGTCGGATCTTGGCAGCACCTACAGCAGCTCTCATCTTCTCTGGTTCTCCTTGCTGCATCTCTTTAGCTTCCTGAAACTCGGCCTCCAACGTGGCTGTCTTTGATGGTGTCACCAAAGTGGTTCAATGACATAAAGGTGCGTTAAGTCGTTAACACTAGAGGAAGTGAAGAACAAGAAGGCTGTGCTTTTCTGCCTGAGCAAGGACAAAAAGAACATCATCCTGGAAGAGGCCAAGGAGATCCTGTTGGGTGATGTGGGCCATACTGTCGACAACCCTACACCACTTTTGTCAAACTGCTGCTGGACAAGGACTGCTACTATGCCCTTTATGACATGACCTACGAGATCAAGGAGAGTAAGAAGAAGGACCAGGTGTTTATTTTCTGGGCCCCTGAGTGTGCACCCCTCAAGAGCAAAATGATCTGTGCTAGTTCCAAGGACTCCATCAAGAAGAAACTGTCAGGGTTACAAGCACAACACTACAAGAAGGTCAAGGGCTGCTGCACCCTGGCAAAGAAGCTGGGGGGCAGTGCCATCATCTCCCTGGAGGGCAAGCCCGTGTGAGCCCCTCCAGCCTCCTGCCTGGAGCATCCAGAGGCCCAGACCTGCCCAAGGGGGCTTCAGGCTGCCCCCTTCCTGTCATACGGAGAGTTGGGGGGATCCTAGCAGGAGGAAAGCAGTCCCTTCACCCCAGCTGCCAAAAAGCCCCACCTCTTCCCCCTGAACCTTTCTTCTCCCTCCACCCCTGATGGTTCTGGCCTCCCCAAACCGCTTTTGATCCTCTCGTTCCTCTTGGGTTGACACACACCAAGTCTATCCTCTAGGCACCCCAGTTTGGGAGGTACGATGTATTTTTTTTAATGACATCCTCTACTTCCCATCCGTTCCCCACACTTCCCATGCTGCCACCTTCTAACCACTGACTCTGTTTGTCTGTTTAGTTCTGTGTATAAATGGGATGGTGTGGAGATGACCACTCCCTGTGCCCACTCCCCTTCCCTCTTTACCCTGGTCCTGACTACTCAGGACCAAGAAACCTCAATTAAAAACACAGGTGGAGGCGGTCAATGGTGGCTCAGGGCCAGAGTTCTCACCTGCCATGCCAGAGACCCAGGTTCGCTTCCTGGTGCCTGCCCATGTAAAAATAAAAAAGAAAAATAATTATAAATTTCAAAACTCAGGTGGATGTATGGAATGTTTGCATGTTAAGAATGTTTGTGTTTGTTGTTGTTTTGTCAATAAAAATATTAAAAAAAAAAAACTCAGGTGGAAGCAGGACCAGGAATCCTCAATTAAAAACAAAAGCAAAGACCCCAGTAGAAATGTGAAAAGACATGTCACAAACTGGGAAAAGATATCTGCAACCCATATAACCAAAGATTGTTATCTAGAATATATAAAGAACTTGTAAAAAACAATAAAATGACATGAAATAAAAGCAGGCAATCCACAGAAGAGGCAACAGAAATAAAAAAGAAATACATGAAAAGTTGCCCAATCTCATCAGGAATCATAGAAATGAAAATTTTAAACATAATTCAAGACAAAACTACAATATCGAAGGATTTAAAGTTAAGGGATAAAACCATAAAGAAATGCAAGGAAGTGATTACTATACAAGTCAGAACAGGAGGTTGCTTTCGGAGGAAAGCAAGCGACTGTTAACTGGAAGTGATTACTATACAAGTCACAATAGGAGGTTGCTTTTGGAGGAAAGGAAGGGACTGTTAACTAGGACAGAGCACATGGAGGGGCCAGCAAAATTCTATTTCTTGATCCGGATGGTGATTACACCATGTCTGCTTTATAATCCACTAGCTATACATTTGTTTTAATATCTGCTTTATTCTATAGTAAAAACTTACAAAAACATAATTTACCCATTACATCCATCAAATATGGGGAAAACTCACATACCATCTATTGTTGAATATTTTCATATACTGCTAGTGAAAATGTAAGTTAATATAACTACTTTGAACAGCTGGGGCAGTTATCTAGTAAAGTTTTAAAATGTACATAACCCATTAACCCAGCAATTCCCCTTCTAGGAATATATCTAGAGAAACATTCCCATAAAGACCTATATCCAAGAATTCCATAAGAGTATTGTATGTAAGGACAACATCAGAAACACCCTAAAGGTCCATCAACAGAAGAACAGAAAAATACTCCTACAAATGCATCTATATGTGTGTGTGTGTATAGTATAGTCATTCAATGGAATACTATACAGCAAAGCTACATGTATGAAAGATCAATCTCACACTGTTTAGTGAAAAAACAGTTGCAAAAGAATACATCCAAAATTATACCATTTACATAAAGCTTGAAAGCATGTGAGTTAATAATACAAGTGAGACCGGAACTAGGTGAAGTGAGGAACCCAGGGTGCAAAGTTTAAGAAGTATCAATCTCAGGGTCATGCTAATCTGAAAGTGAAGGCCTCCTTAAATTCTACAGCCTTGGATTCCTCACTTACCTCACCCTACCCCTGGCCCTGAATATAAGGTATTACTTATGGATTCATATGTAAGTAGTAAAAGTATAATGAAATGTATGGGAATGATAAACACCAATTTCAGAACAGTAGATACCTTTGGAGGTGGATATGAGAATAATGTGACTAACGAGGGATACAACTTTATTGCTAATGTTTTATTTATTGGGCTGGGTTCTGGATACACTGTATTATTCTTTATACCTTGTATGTCATGTTTTAAAATAAAATTTTAAGTCATTACATTGAGTATTCTCTGATGTATATTTTCTTTAGTAGTTTGGAAGAGGGAGGGAAGTAGAAGTTCTCTGTTTAGTTTATTATTGAAAGAGAGTATACTAAATATCATAAGCACTATACTTTGATCCCAATGTACAGGAACTCTCCCAGACACCATAATTATGTCTAATACTCATTTCCTCAGATCTTAAGCGATGTCTTAAGCATCCCAATAATATCTGTTAACAAATGATGTATTTTTGTTTGTTATCAAGGAGAACAAATGTTTACAGGTTTGTTTTTTGTTTTGTTTTGTTTTTGCATGGGCAGGCACCAGGGAGCGAGTGTTTACAGCGTTTTGTCCTTTGCTCCTAAACAAAGAAATCTCGAAAGAAACTTCTAAAAATTCATCATTAAGCTTAATAAAATTTTAGAGTACTAGATTAAGTAGCACATGAAAAAATGTTCAATAAGTTTGTCTTCATATCCTGACTGCTTTGTTTTTAAATGTCTTAACTACAATATTAGCCTCATACTATCACTACTTAATATCTCAGGACATAATCTACTTCTACGGTAAGGTTCCATGCTATATTATCAATAGTGTATATAAATCCATATTTTAAATAGCATTTTTAATGTTAGTTTTTTTAACTGACTCAGTCTGATTTAGATCCTTGTGGGTTTTTTTTTTTATCATTGTGTTTTAACTTTGTATTTTGACAGCTCTGCTTTTCCTTGCTGTTCATGTGTGCTTGCATTATTATTTTGATCTTCAGTTGAATCTGAAACTTCAACCTACAGTTTATTTACAGGAATCTTTTAAGCTGTTTGCCTATTTAATAAGGTTTATTTCATTCAAATCAGATAACATAATCTGAAAGGCCACTAAAATAGACTCAGGTGAACTGCAATATGTCCTAACACATTGTAAGTAAATAAGGAGGATCCCATTATCCCTCCCCCGTTTGGGATGTCAACATTATTTTCTCAGGTACCCAGCTTACCATACCTGATATTTATCTGTCGACTATACGTCTGGAATAAAGTATCAACCTATGATTAAATATCAGTAAAATTTAGTTGCTCACGTTTTCTTGTTACACCCTGCCTAGAGAATCATTTTACATGCCTCCCACTGTGGAGACCACTGCTTAAAAAAGAGAAAAAACCCTAAGGTAAGAAGAAGGGACTGTGCTGGGCTTGAGGAGCAAATACATGAGACAATCGAGCTAGTTAGGTAACCAGGTACCAAGGTTAGTAATCTGTGGAGACAGGTAATGATTTCAACCTGAAGCCCACTCTTTCCACTGCACCACATTGCCCCCTCCAGGGCAAACATGAGACCTTAAGGAAAAAGGCAAGACTATAGGTCCCAAAACAGTGGTGCTTGCTAGATCAGACCTTAAATCACTGTCATATGGGGTCTGGAGGAAAAGACAAAAAACAACAAAAAGTCTAGACCCTTGTTCGTCCTTACAGTCTCTTCTATCTAGGAAGAGAATGTGTTCCAGAGCTGGACTAGGCCTTCAGACAAAAGATAAATTAATCCCACAGTAAAGACTAAAAGAAAGGGAGAGAAGACTCTTGGAAATATTTCTAGAATGTCTATACTGCAGCACAGCTAAGTATTAAATACCTTCATTTTCCTCGAATCTTTTCCTTTTGTGTCTTAATCCTTCCAGCTCTCACTTACTACAAAGCATCCAAATACAGAAATTTCTTGGGCAAAGTTCACCATTTTCAGAAAAGCTCTTGTCAGTTTTTCTCTGGATATCTATTTAACTAAGAAGTCAGCGATGGTGGAACTTTCACTAGTAAGTACTTAGTATAACCAGTCAACTCTCTTGTAAAAGAGCTGCCTTGCTCATTTCAGGAAAATTCCCAAATATCCTTCCCCTAATGCTTTTGTCTTCTTTTTCAGATAAAAAAAAAAATCCAGGGGAAGTAAACACTTATAAAATCGTAGAGATGTTTTTAAAAATTTTTATTACCATATATATAATCTAACATTTCCCTTTAATCATATTCAGTTACATATTTCAGTGCTGTTAATTATTTTCATAATATTGTACTACTGTCACCACCATCCATTATCAAATAATTTTCATTATTTCTAAAAAGAACCCTGTATTAAACTCCTTTAACTTCTCATTCCCTATCCCCACTCTTCTACTGGTAACCTATTGTTCTAGTTTGCTAGCTGCCGGAATGCAATATACCAGAAACGGAATGGCTTTTAACAAGGGGAATTTAATGAGTTGCTAGTTTACAGTTCTAAGGCCGAGAAAATGTCCAATTAAAACAAGTCTATAGAAATGTCCAATCAAAGGCATCCAGGGAAAGATACCTTGGTTCAAGAAGGCCGATGAAGTTCAGGGTTTCTCTCTCAAGTGAGAAGGCACATGGCGAACACAGTCA
>PVIY010064418.1:0-10154 GCA_004026745.1 Myrmecophaga tridactyla
TAGAAAGTGGAAATAAATTAAAATCAGACATGTATTCATATATACAATAGCAAAAAAATCCAAGATTTTGTTCATTAAAAAGACTAATATAATGGAAAACCTCTAACAAATCTGACTCAAGAAAAAAAAGAGAAAAGGCACAAATGAACAAAATCGGGAATTAAAAATAGCAGCACACGAAAGATCCTAGAGAAAGGGTAGGCATACTTTTACTGTAAAGGGCCAAATAGTAATAGTTTAGGCTTCACGAGCTACGTCAGCGTCTGTGACACATAACCTTTGTTTTTGCTATTTTGAAAACAACCTTTATGTTTGCACCATTCTTAGTTCATGGGCTGTACAGAAAAAGGGCGTGGACGGGCCTGGGACATAAGTCACAGTTTGCCTTTAAGTTATTAAGACCGTATGAAGCTATCAACAACACTCTCTTGCTTATAAATCAGAAAATGAGATGAAGCAAACAAAATGCTAGAAAAAGTATAACATACTAGCTGAGGATAAATAGAAAATCTAAACTTCTCTTGTAGCCATTAAAGAAAATGAATCTAAATATCTTCCTATAAAGAACTCTAGAGCCAGATGGATGTGAATTCTTTCAAACATTTCAGAAAGAAATAGAACAATCTTCCAGACAAACTCTTCCAGATTATTAAAAATAGCAACAAAAATGGAAATAATTTCCAACTCATTTTATGAGGCCAGCCAGATATCCTGGATACCAAAACATGGGGCATTACCTTCCAGGAAAATTACAGGCCAATCTCACTTGAGTATATAGTATCTGAATCCTAGAGAAAGTTTTGGGAAGTAAGACAGGTGTGTGGGCGTGCCCCATGCTGCTACTGGCTGTTCTTTAACCCTATTTACCCAGCACCCTGGATTTTATGGCAGTTTGTGGTTCTGCTTTCACCCTGGTGCCCTTCCTGCCCAACGCCGGGCTCTTGGGAATCTGTGCCGATGCCCACGGCCACCTGGAATGGAAAACCAACAGGCTTCCCAATTTTTAGGTCTGGAGGTCAGAGCAGCAAATGGGGGTGTCATTATCTGTAGCCTCTCGGGGGTCTCCCCTTGGGAAAGGTATAGAAGGCAGGCAAAGGGTTCCTCTTGATTTAGGTAACTTGCCTTTCCTGCCGAAGGGCCCCCTTCTAAGGGGTTAACACAGGGGAGGGGTTCACACCCCAAAAGGGGAGAAAAAACCTCTATTAGCAAATTGAACCCAGAGGTGTACAAAAAGGATACTACTTCATACCAGGTTGGATGTATTCCAGAATGCAAGGTTGGCTTAATAGTTGAAAAAGCAATCAATGCAATTTATCACATTAATAGAACAGACTAGGTTTTAAACCATATGGCAATTTCAATTTCCATATGAGAGTAAACAGTTTTGGTAACATTCAATACATGATGAAAAATACAGAACAAACTCAAGCTAGGAAGAGCAGGAAATTAACTTTGCCTGAAACTAAGAAACAGACAAAGATACACAGAAAGACCTGGCCAGAACAATGAAGCAAGAAAAGAAATAGTTTTAGAAATAGAATTGTCAAGGTTGGCAGACAACATGAGCGTATACATAGAAATTAAAAAAAAAAAAAAAATCTCCAAATAAACTATTAGAATTAACAGCTGACAGCAAGGTCAGATTTTTGACAAATCAAATTTATTTCCAGATACCAGCAACAATGAAACAAAGACATCTAAAAAAAGATGATGTACACACAAAGACAGTCCACATCATTAGCCATTAGGGAAATGCAAATCATGAGCTGCTGCTTTGCACAGACCGGGATGGCAATCATAAAAAAGATGGTAAATAACACCTGTTGGGGGGGCAGGCCAAGGTGGCTCAGCAGGCAGAGTTCTCGCCTGCCATGCTGGAGACCTGGGTTCGATTCCCAGTGCCTGCCCAGGCAAAAATAAATAAATACCACGTGTTGGGGAGGATGTGGAGAAACAGGAGCCCTCCAGCGTGGCTAGTGGGGGTGTAAAATGGTGCCCCCACCGTGGAAAACAGTTTGGCCATTCCTCAAAAAGTCACACACAAACTGACCACAGGAACCAGCAGTTCCAGTCCTCAGTCCACACCCAGGAGAAATGAAACTTGCACCAACAGCTACGGGCAGCACCGCCCACTGGTTCACGGCAGCCCTGAAGCCAAGCGCTCTCGGGCGGACAGACAGATGAATGCACAGTGGTCCACCCGTATGCTGGAATATTACTCAGCCATAAAAAAGGGACAAAGTCCTGATACAACATGCATGAACCTCAAAAACGTGATGCTGAATTAAAGAACCAGACACACAAGGTCACATCTGGTCTGCCCCCACTTACAAGACACAGCCACGCAAATCCACAGGACAGGGCAAAAGAGAGGTTGTCAGGGCACATGGTTATCGCTAAACAAGGCCGGGGGTCGTTCCGGAGTGAAGGAGGGTTTGTGATTAGGGAGAGGAAGGCGCTCGCAAACGCTGTGCAGGCACTGAACGCCACTGAATCACACACTTATTAAAATGGTTAATTGGATGGGAATTCCCCTCAATTTTGAAAAATCAAGACACAAAAAGTACTATGTAGATTAAGGTGAAAAATAAATCTCTAGGAATAAATGTAAAAGTTGAACAGAGAAAACTACGAAACGTTCCCCAGAAAAAATGACAAAGATGTGAGTAAATGGAGGGATGCACAGGGATGCACCAAGTATAACTGGAAAACCCAATCATGCAGAGACCAGTTCCTGGCAGATTGAATTCAATGCAATCCCAAACAAATCCCAGCAGGCATGTGTGTGTGTTGGGGGGCGGGGAGGTACACGTAGGTAATCTGATTCTAAAAGGCATATGAAAATGCACAGCGGAAAATAACGAAGGCAATAAAGGTAAGGAAGAAAAACCTTCAAAGACTTACACCATCAGCCGTCAAAACATGAGTCTACAGAAATCAAGATTATATACCAGCATAGGGGTAAACAAACAGAATGGAGTTCAGAAATAAACTGATACACTTCAGAAACAATTGAGGGCATACAACTAAAGGGACACAAGTGCAGTGGGGATAAGACAGCCTTCTCAGTTCTAAGTTATAAGTCAACTGGAAACTTGTATGAAACACACGCAAAAAAACCCAACACGTGAATCTTGACCCCGTTATCAAACCACCTGCAAATATCAATTCCAGATGGGCTACAGATCTAAATGTAAAGTATAAAACCAGACAGGCTGTAGATGTACACGTGAAAGCCAGAACCTTTACTTTGGGAGAAGAAAGACACATGTGAGGAAGAGAGGAGAGGAAGGCTGGAGAGCCCCAGCGTGCTGGATGGCTTTTGGAGGTATCTGAATGAGCTCACTATTTGTAAGATCTATAAATCGCTGGCAGTGACACCCCGGAACTCCAGGGACATGCCCTCAGGCAGCAGGATCTGGCTTTCCACATACCAATCCCCCATAAAAGGGAAAAGGATGGGTCCACGGCTGGGGCACAGAAAGTGCAAGGTGAGTTTGGAACCTTTTGCCGTGCAAGACAGTAAGAAAACGCTAAAAATAAACAAAACAGCTACCTGATACTAAAGAAATAAAATCATGAATAAATGAAGGAATTAAACAAACATGAGGTATCGAGACACTCTTCCGTACAACAGACTGCCAACCAACAGACGTGAAAGGTGCCGTGGAATGAGACATCAGCATCTCTGCAGTCTGCAGAGTAACAACGCATGCATTTTCACCGGTAAATGCTCAGAAGCTGAAAGGGTGACAATGCACAGGACACTTAAGTTGTCTCAAAGCAGCTTCTCACAAGTTACTTATTAATCACCAAGAGGAAAGCAGGAGCCTCACCTGACAGCCTTAACCAAATCAACCAAGCAGACACCGCCAGCGTCCAGCCAAACTGGCACCTCCAGCCTCCTGACACATGGCGCCGAGGAAGACAGAGCACGCTGCTTCCTGAATTCAATCGTGAAAAGATACCCACAAACCCAAATGGAGAGACATTCTACGAAATAAATGCTCTGTGTTCTTAAAAAGGCTAGTGCCACGAGAGAGGAAGAAGGGCTGGGAAGCCATTCTAGACTAAGGAGGAGAATCACAAAAGGCAACCTGTGATCCTGGAGTGAGCACTGGATCCTATAAGAATTCCTACAAAAGACTATCCTGGGAAAATGTAATCAGGGCCTGTCCACTATAGAACAGTGCAGCATCAAGTTAAACTTTCCTGGGTGTGAACACTGTACTATGTTTATGTGAGAACATGCCATTTTTTTTTTTTTGGTAAGAAATGCTCCGTAGTTTCTTCAAAAGACTCCCTCAAATGGTTCAAAAATAAATCTATACACACAGAGAGACAAAGAATGATAGAGCAAATAGGGCACATTCTTAACAATTAGTGAGTCTGAGTAAACCGTACACACAAGGTTCTCTGTATTTAGCTTGCAAATTTTCTGCAAGTTTAATGTTATCAAAATTATTTGCAAACAAAGTTGATTTTCAAAATATCATTTCATGATCTTGCAGTGGGGAAAGGTTTCTTTAAACAGAATGTGAAAGCTTCTATTAATAAGGGGAGAATTAATAATCCTCACTCTATCAAAATCACATTAAGAAAATGAGAAGGCAAGTCGGGGCTGTTGAAGATATTTACAATATGCATGTATCTGACAAAGGATGCATATTCAGAGTCTATGGAATTTTGCAAAGTAGTAAGAAGAGGACAACATATTCTATAAAAATAAAAGGACAAGAGATCTAAAAAATAAGTATTCCACAAAAGATCGCATCCAAATGGACACAATGCCTATGAAAAGGTGCTCAACCCTCATCATTCACCATGGAAATGCAGTTTAATGCCACCACGAAACTTAAGTCCACAACTCACAGATGCTCAACCATGTGACATTCACAATGCTCAGCATCCAATAAAAAATTAATAGGCATATGACAAAACACACAAAAAGGTGAACCAAAAGGAAAGAAAAACCAGTCCACAGAAACCGACACAAAGAAGTGACAAAGATGATGGCATTAGCAGATGAGGGCTTTAAACGAGCTGTTATAAATATGTTCAGAGCTTCCAAGGAAATCACAACCTCAATCCGGGAGAAATGGAGAGAAAAAAAATAAAGAATGAAATGGAACTACACAAGAGGAGATCAGTGAATATGAAGAAATAGCAATAGAATGTATTCAATCTAAAGCATGGAGAAAAAATACTGCTAAAAAAAAAAAAACAAAAACAAAAAAACAGAACCCCATGGACCAAAACTCAAAGGCACAACATATTCAAACTACCAAAGATGAGCGATCAAAAGAAAAACCTTAGAGCAGCCTGAGAAGACAACACATAACAGCAATCCAGGTTAAAAATGCCCATGACTTCTTGTGGAAAGCACAGCCAAAAGGCAAGAGAAAGACACTTATTTTAAAGGACTACACGCTAAAAAATAATGGTCACCTACAATTCTATATCCAGCAAAAATATCTTTTAGAAATGAAGATGAAAAAAAAATGAAGGTGACATCCAATTCTACTATTAAAATTGATGACTTTTATTGTATGTAAATGACACTTCTATAAGGAAGATTTTTTTTAGAAGGAAGGTGATATAAAGCCATTTTCAGAATTCATTACTAGCAGACCAGACCCACAAAAAATGTTAAAGGGAATATCTTCAGATGGAATGAAAATGCTATCAGATGAAAACTCCAATCTACACAAAGTTTGAAGAACTAGAGGTAAATATATACATAAATATAAAATACTTTTTTTCCCTTTCATCTTTCAAGGCAAAGTGATTTATTTAGACATCTATCTGGGGGGAAATTACAACTTCGTCCCATACCACACACCTTACATAAAAATTAACACTTAAATGGGTGACAGACTTAACGTCATTAGACATCTAGAAGAAAACAGGCAAAGACTTAGCTACAACACCAAAAGCATAAGCTATAAAAGAAAATAACGTTAATATAACTATCAAAACTAAAAACACCTGCTCTGTGAAAAACACTGTCAAGAGAATGAAAAGACAACCGAGAGTGGGATAAACAGGCTGCAAATCACATATCCAACAAAGGGTTGTACTTGAATATATAAAGAACTCTCAATACTCAATGTTCTAAACACTCAACTATCAACCCAATAAAAAATGGGCAAAAGATTCAAACACTTCACCTAAGCAGATATACAATGGCAAATAAACATGAAAGATTTCCAATATTAGCAGACTTTACAAAAAATACAAATTAAAACCACAATGAAATACTACTACACATTTGAGAGTAGTTTTTTCTTTCTTTCTTTTTTTTTTTTTTAAAAGGCAATACCAAGGCTTAATGATAACATGGAGCAACTGGAATGCTTGTGTATTGCTGGAAGCAAGGCAAATGATACAATTACTTTGGAAAACAGTTTGGGCAATCACTTATAAGCTTCATGTACACATATTCTATGACCCAGCAATACAAGTCTCGGTTTAATTAACCAAGAGAAATAAAAAATTTACGTGCGTTCAAAAACCTGTAGGTAAATGTTTGAGGCAGCTTTATTCATAATTGCCCAAAATTGGAAACAACCCAAATGTCCCTGGTGAATGGGTAAGCAAACTGTGATATGTCTGTACAATGGAATACTAATTAACTGTAAAAATGAAATACTAATCCACGCAACATAATGAATGAATCTCTAATGCATTCAAACTCAAAAGGCAACATACTGCAAGATTCCATTTATATGACACATTCTGGAAAAGGCAAAATTATAAGAACAGAAACACATCAGTGGTTGCCAAGGGTTAGGGAAGAGGGAAGAGGCAACAAGGAACAGTTTCCAGGGGATAAAATTACTCTTTCTCTCGACTGTAGAGATGATTACATGACTGTCTGCATTTGTTTAAATGTAGAGAATTATATACCAAAGGCATAAATTTTACTTTATGAAAATTTAAAGTGACAAATAATGAGAGACGATTATTTAAATTAAAAATAAGAAACGTAAAATATATGACAACAGGACAAGAGACTGGAGGGTGAAATGAAAATACACTGCTTTAAAAATCTTAAGTTACATGTGAAAGGTAGATGTCTGAAAGACTTGAGATACATTTAAGATGAAACTGTAAATCAAGAGCAACCCCTAAAAAATGGAAATAAAATAGAGAAATAAGTCAACGATGGAGTGAAAAAGGAATACTAGAAAATAATCAAAAGAAGGCAGGAAAAGGGGAAAAAAGAAAACCATAACAGATGGAACAGAAAACAAATAGCAATATGGTAGGCGTCAACCTAATGTCATTAAAAATAACATTAAATATAAATGATCTAAACACTAAAAGGCACAGGTTGTCAAACCCAATCATATGTTGTCTATTAGAAATGTACTTTATAGATAAAGACACAGATGGGTTAAAAGTAAAAGGATGAAAAGAGTATCACCACAAAAATAGTAAAAAAAAGCTGAATTTACCATATCAACATCATGGTGGACTTCAAAGTGGACTATTTCCTTGTAGGATTACCATGGCTGGAACAAGATGAAATAGAAAATCTCAATAGTTCTAGATAGTAAGAGAATTCATAATTAACACTCTCCCCACCCCCAAAAAAAGAAACAACAAAATCTCTAGGCTTTGGTGGCAAACAAATTCTATCAAACTTTTAAGAAAGAAAATATCGAACTTTCACACTCTTTTGGAAGACAGGAGAAGGAGGATAAGGTTTGTATTAACCTGATACCAAAACCAGACAAAGACGATATGAAACACTATAGACCAATATCCACCATGAACACTGATGCAAAATTTCTTAAAATATTAGCAAATTGAACCCAGCAGCACATAAAAACTATAAAACCTTATGACCAAGTGGGGCTTATCTTAGAATGCAAAGTTGGCTCAATATTTGAAAATTAATCCATCGTAATATACCACATTAACAAAAATAAAGGAGAAAACCCATATTAGCATCTATACAAATGCAGAAAAAGGACTTGGCAAAACTCAAACTTCACCTGTTTTAAAAAATCTCAGAAAACTAGTGATAGAAGGAAACTTCCTCAAGCTGAAAAAGGGCACCTCTGCAAAATCTACAGCTCACCGAACACTGCATGATGACATCTAAATGCTTTCCTCCTGAGAAACAGGACAAGGCACACAGGTCTGTCTGCTTTCACCACCCTCCCATCCAACCTTGTATGGAGATCTGAGGTAGTGCAATATGGCAAGAAAAATAAAAGGCACACAGATAGGAACGGAAAAAGTAAAACTGTCTCTATTCATGAACAGGATAGTGCATGGGGAAAACTGGGTTTATAGAGAGTGTCTACAATGAGTAAATCTAGCAAGGTTTTAAGATATAAGGTCAATGTACAAAAATCAAGTTTATTTCTATATAGTAACAAGAAACCATTGGAAAAGGAAACTGTAAACAATATAACCCACAATAACCCTAAACAGAAACCACGTCCAAGAAAAAATATGTCCGTTGACTAGGTACGCAGTCAAGGGAAAATCAGACACAGGTAAATGGATGTCCAGCTTTATCACAACAGCCAAAAAGCAGAAACCCAAATGTCCAACAAGTGATGAGTGAATCCACAGCATGGTGGATGAGAGATCGTCATCAGCCAGAGAAAGGAATGAAGTCCTGATGCCACCACAGCACAGCTGAACCTTGAAAACATGGTGCTGGGAGAAAGAAGCCAGTCACAAAAGACCAGGGGTCAGCAGGAAGACAAAAGGACGTCCTGAAGCACATGACAAGGTGGATGAGCCTTGAGGACATAATGCTGAGTGAAATCAGCCAGACACAAAAGGATAGATACTGTATGATTCCACTTTTATAACCAGCATAAAGGGAGAATCAGAGACTTATAGAATACAGGGAACTTGGAGATACACAGAAGCTAGAGATGGGTGAACTGTTAGCTAATGAGGTTGAACTCCAATGTAAGGGAATAGATAGGAGAGAAGATGATTCTCTAGTGGGTCTAGAAGTAATATTACCATATTGAAGATGAACAAGATTTAAAGGGGTTGTATAGACCTCCGTGTCCCACTGACTCACGCTAGAAATATGAATGAGTTCTCATAAGAATTACTTCAAAGATACGATTTTTGTATAAAGAGCGTTTAAGTCCAGGGTGCAGGGGGAAAACTGCTATTGCATGCTATGAGCTGTGTTCCAAAGGAAACCATCAGCACTACCACAGCAACAGCAGAGGTAAATAATGGGGGGAGGGACTAGAGTTAAGAGGAGGTTTAGATTTCCTACTTCATGAGGGTGTGTTTATTGGTTTTCTGTCTCTTAGGAACATGAAATGATCTAAAATTGAAAATGCTGATGGACTGTGGACTTTGGGCCTTCTACGTGATGCCCGATGAATGCAGGTGGCTGAAGGATGCACTGATGGAGAAGCAGAATGGCGAACGATGGGGTAATTTATGAATGAAGGCTGTGCTGCTACAAAAAGGAACAATGTCATGAGGCATGCAACGATGTGAATGAACATGTGGGACATTTGGTGAGGCAAAATAAGCCAGAAACAAAAAAACCACAATGGTATGGTCACCTTTAGAAAATGCTTATAAGAAATTAGAGCAGACACATTAAGTCCAGGGTGGTGATTACTATTTCTGGATTTTGAAAGGCTGTTTTATACATAGAACCTGATATTCAGAGATAAGAACGAAGCCAAACAGGTTGGGGTTAAAGTAATTCAGAACATAGGGGTAAGGAAGGCAGTGTCTATATTTTAGAGCCACACATACTCTTTGAGACCAATGGAAGAAGGTTTATTTGATCTGGAACTGAAATTTTCTGTAGTGCATAATCTAATTCAACCTATCTGTATAGCTCATTTGAACAACTGAAACACAGAGAGCACAGAATGAGAAAGAGGACGTTTAATCCTGTATAGATTATTGCAATGCCTGGAAACATCCTAGAGTATATTAACCAGATAATCAAAAAAGTATTGGCAAAGTTCCCTGAGGGAGGGGAGAAAGACTATGGAACTATTAAACCTTACCATCAGGGAATCCCCTGATACTGTGTCAAACTTTAGGGACACCCAAATCAATAGGGCAAGCCCTTTATCATGAGGCTTACTCTTGTGAAGCTTATGTAGGTAGCAGAGAAGCTTAGCCTACCTATAGGCATG
>PVIY010064419.1:0-10150 GCA_004026745.1 Myrmecophaga tridactyla
ACAATATAACCATGTGATTGTGAAAACCCTATGCCTGATGCTTCTTTGATCCAGGATATGATCATAAGAGTAAAAAAATAAGGATAAATAAATAAATAATCGGGAGTATAAAGGGTAAAACATTGGATAGGCTGAAACAGTGGCCAATAAGAGAGCAAGGTAAGATATATGGGATATATGAGATTCTTTCTTTTTTGTTTTTATTTCTTTTTTCTAGGGTGATGCAAATGTCCTAAAAATTATCATGGTGATGAATATACAACCATGTGATGATATTATGAGCAATTGATTTTATAGCATTTATGGAAATATATGTGTGAATATTTCTCAATAAAAATATTTTCTAAAAACCCAAAGCTTACAGAAAACTCAAGTATGAAATGTTTAACAAACTGCCCTTTGTATAGCTCAAAATGTTTACTTATAATTGAAGTTAATTTTCACTCTTTATGTAATAAAATGTTATCAAACTGAAAGAAAATTAGTTGTGATGAATGCACAACACTTGGTCATACCAAGAGTCATTGATTGCACACTTCAGAAGGATTGTATGGAGTGTGAATATATCTCATTAAAATTGTTTTAAAAAAACAGCAATAAAGATAAAAATCTTCAGAGCAGCTATATAGAGAAAAACATTATATACCAAGGAATCAAAAAATAAAATGACTGCAGATTTCTTGGCAGAAACAAGGAAACTATGAAAGCCAGAAGACAATGGTCCAGCATCTGTAAAGCATTATTAGAAAAATTCAACCCAGAATTCTATACCCAGTGAAAGTATCTTTAAAAAGTAAATAATACATCTGCAGCAAAACTGAACAATGGGAAGTGATAAAGTTATTTTCGACAGTAATAACAGATGGAAATTTGGGTGTATACAAAGAGTGTAAGAAATGATAACTTTATGGTTAAAAAATAAAGATTATTTCTCCTAAAAAAAACAAAAAGAAACAGCATGGTATTAGCACAAGGACAGGAAAAAGACCAGTGGAAGTGAATTGAGAGTTCAGAAATCAGCCCTCAACTTTTTAGCCAACTGATTTTTGACAAGAGGGCAAGTACACTCAATTAAGAAAAAACTGTCTCTTTAATAAATGATGCTGGGAAAATTGGATCTCCATTTAAAAAAAAGAGGACTCTTACACCACACCACATATGATAATTAACTTCAAATGGATAAAAGACCTATATATAAGAGCTAGAACTACCAAACTCTTAAAAGAAAATTTAAGGAAACAATTTTAGGAATTTATGTTAGGCAATGTTTTCTTAGGCTTTTTTACCCAAAGCACAAGTAATAAAATAGAAGACAAACAAATGGGACTTCATCAAAATTAAAACTTATGTGTCTCAAATGACTTTATCATGAAAGTACCATGACAACTTACACAAAGGGATATATCTCAGATAAATGCAAACCACATCTCAGATAAATGCTTAATACCCAGAATATATTTTTAAAATCTTTCAATTTAACTATAAGAAGACAAACAACCCAATTAACAAATGGGCAAAAAATTGAATATACATCTCTCCAATGAAAACATACAAATAGTCAGAAATCACACAAAAAGATGCTCAATGTTATTAGCCATTAGGGAAATGCAAATCAAAATCACATAGAGATACGATTTCACACTCATTAGAATAGGTGCTATAAAAAAATTTTGAAGATAAGTATTAGAGAGAATGCTATGTAAAATACAGCAGTCTTTGTGGAAGAAAGCTTGGATGTTCTTCAGAAAGCTAAGTATGGAACTATCATAGGACCTGGCAATCCCACTACTAACTATATACCCCAAAGAACTGAAAGTAAGGATTCAAAAACATATTTGGACACTGATATTCATAGCAGCATTATTCACAATTGCCAAAAGATGGAAACAATGCAACTGTCCAAAAACTGGGGAATGGATAAATAAAATGTATATTCATGCAATGGAATATTAATCAGCTATCAAAAGGAATGAGGTCTCATACATAAGACAACATGGATAAACCTTGAAGATATCATGGTGAGTGAAAAAAGCCAGACACAATAGGACAAATTCTCACTGATTTGAAACAATTAGAAAAAGCACACTCATAAAGTCAGAATATCAATTTAGATTGCCAGGGGATAGGGTAGTGAGAGGAAATGTGAACTTAAGGCTTAAAATACACAGGATTCCTATTTGGAATAATGGAAATGTTTTAGTAATGGAGGGTGGTGATGTGGTAGCCCAATGTTGTAAACACAATTAGTAGTACTGAAATATATTTCTGAATATGAATTAAAGGGGAAATTTTAGATTGTACATAGACTAACAGAACAAAAATTCAAAAAGAAATCCATGGGGAAAAAGGAAGCCAAAGGATATATGGTATAGGAGGTGTTGGAGAGAAGAAGTGGGAAACTGTGGACAATGTTTCTTAAAATAAGCACACACATGTCCAGCATAATACCACAATGAATTTAGCCATTTTCCTATCTTGGACATTTGAGTTATTTCCAGGCCAGATTTTAGTCAATAATAGGCAATGAAGATAAGTCTTTTTTTGGAACATATGAAATTTTATCCAGTGTATAAACCTAGGATAAGGTTAGCACAGGTTCAGATTCACAAAATAATGTAAAATGGCTGAATTATTTCACACTTGCTCTAAGTATGTCAAACTTCTTGTTGCTTGACATCCTTGCTAAATCTTTTGCAAATCTGGAGGGTATAAAATCATAGCTCAATATCATCTAAGAATGAACACTTATTATTTTTCCAAAATTGAAGTCAGAGCATATATGCAGAAGAAAACTGTTGATGTGAATTCCTCCAGATGAGGAAGCCAAATATTTGAGACTAAGATATTTTCTGAGTCATCGGTGTAGGTTATAGAAACACCCAGATAATATCACATGCTGAGATGAAGAAGATGATGAGTGAGATGCTAATGACTATAATAGGATGTGCTTTAATTTCTGGTAAGAATGAGCAATGAGAAAGAAATAGAAGGTAATAGAGGCCTTAAAGGAGCAAGGGATGCTGTGTGTAGGTGCAAGAGTAATGGATTAGATATTTTCTTCAGGCTCTTGAAGAAAGTGTTCTTTCCCCCTCTTCCCCCTCCCTCCTTTATAATAAACCCCTTTCAACCTCACCTCGCTGCATGGTTATGAGTGTCAACCGAACTGCTGAATATTTTTTATCTAACATCCGGTGCCAAAAATGGTTAAGTCCTTTCTCTTTTCACTGTGGCTTAAGTACCCCTCTTTTCACTTCACTGTTCCCTTCACCCAACACCACTCATCTTTAAATAGGACAGGGCACTGGAAAGCTGACTGTCCTTTGGCTTCTCACTGTGGGAATAGGCAGCCATACTTGGCAAGTGGCCGCTCCTTGAAATTCAAAGACTCAGACCTTGGCCCAGCCATGGAAGACTGACAGGGTCTGGGATCTTCAGCTCTGACTCTTCCTATCTCCAAGGCTGAGCCCAGGGTAACCATCCTTGTGGCAGCTCTTACAGAAATGACATCCTAGGCTACCAAAAACTCACAAGACGAGAACTAGATGACTCAGCCCCTGACTACTGCTGCATTACAAATCCTGACCCCACCCTGAAAACACCTAATGATACCTCCTTCCAGCAGGAAGTAGCTAAGAAAGACAAATGGCACCCTGCTTCCCTCCCTTAAATCTAGCCTAAACATCCCAAACCTATATATTAATCAAAAGGCAGGAATAACAGGTCATAGGGGATGAAACTCAGGCTCCCCCTCCCCCTGCAGTAATGACCAAAACTTATGATCCCCTGACTTGTGACACTTTCCCTTCCGCCTTCCCCCTTGTCACAACTCCTGACTCCGCTTGCCAAACATTCCCTGAGGCAAAAACCACTCCAAATATGGTTAAGTCACAAACTCCACCAATAAATAGCAAACAAGTCAGAACAGGCACAAAGAAGAAGGAAGCAAGAATACCAGCCAATGGCAATTAGATGAGTTGGCAAATGTAGAATTCAAGACCAATAAGGAGGGCAAACTTCAGAGCATAAAAGGAGAAACACATCACAGTGCAGGAGGCCATTTTCTTCAGGCTCTTGGAGAAAGTGTTCCTTCACCTTCTTACCCCCCTCCCCCCTTCTTCTTCCCCCTCACCCCCTTCCTTTTCCCCCTACCTCCTTTATAATAACCCCCTTTCAACCACACACACACAAAAAGAGTAATGAACTGGGAAAGACATTCATTTATGAAATAAGAAAGATATCCAATCTTCAAATGACAATGAAATGTTCTCTTGGAAAATAAGCAGGCTTCACCTGAGGGAATATCAGAAGTTGAAAAGTATCTTCAGGGAAGATCAAGATTCAGTAGACGCACAGTATTAGAAAAAAACATTCAGTACAGAGGTGGAAAGTGTGGGGGATATTTGCATTGCATTTTCAAATAATATTTATAATACTTAGTTCTAACCATATTTCTGGATGATCTTAATTTATCTCAAAATAAATGTCTCATACTGTAAGGTTTATTATTGAGCTCTTCAATTTAAATTGTCTTTCAGGCTGCTCCAAGCAAAGTTTTTTGTTTTTTTTTTTTAAGTTTGATGCAAGGATGATACACTTTAATATTCTTTCATTCCTTGAATTACTTGAGGATTAGTCTGAGAATGAAATTCTTGGGTCATAAATGTTTCCCTTAAAACAATGTAGATAAACCATTATTTCAGTATCTTCAGAGATTTAATATTTTTGAGATTTTAAAGGAAGCCCTAATTTTTCTTCCCTTTGCATAATCTATAGCTTTCTTTCATCTTTTTATTTGAGCTTTAAGCCTAGATTTTTCTTTTTTCTTTTTCTATGCTATATGACAGGATCACATTTCATTATTTTTCCAAGTGAGTATCTCATTATTACAGGACCATTTGTTGAATTTTTGTTTGTTTGTTGTTTGCTTGTTTTACTGGTTTGTTTGTTTGTTTTTGGGAAATGCATTGACTGAGAATTGAACCTGGGTCTCCTGCATGGCAGGTAAGAATTCTACCACTGAACTACCCTTGCATCCCCAAGCCTACATTTTTATAGAACCATTTCTCTATTCCTGAAATCTAAATAAAGTCACCATAATTTATGTAACCACTGGTCTACTTCCATTTATCATTCCTGGAACCCTGTTGAACCCTTTCAATTGGCAGATATGATATTTTTGACATTTCCTATTATGCATACATACATACATACATATATTAGTAAAATATATATATGTATTTCACTAATGCTTCCATTCAATTGGGTTCTTGGGTATTTCTGGGAAGCACCAATTATTTTTAGATTTGATTCAGTTCTTGGTGCTCTGTATATAAATAACCTTTCTGCTTGTTATTCCCATTCCTTTACCCCTGTCCTCTCTATGCTGGAACATCATTTGTCCCCCACATCATTTGTATTAATTCTGTTTTCTTTTCCTAAAGTATGAAGCCTTCCCCCACCCTGGCTGCAGTATTTAAGTTAATTTCAGTATTTTCCTATCTGGCTCCTTTTAATTTCATACTGACTTTCAGAGAGAATTTTTCTCTTATATCTCTTACTTATCATGTAACATTTTATCTCCTGTCATAAGGAATCCAAGTTATATTGAATTATGTTGAGAACACAGACAAAACTTAACATTTTTCTTTTTTCATGTAGCAAGATTTTTTTCAGAAACCTCTTTTTTTCTCACTCTCAAATTGTATGTTTATCATTTTCTTGTTGTTATAGAATCTTTCTGTAAACTACAAATCAGAATTTTTCTTTTCTGCTTAATAATCTTCCTAAGCAGAAAGATCTTCTCAGGAATGCCATTTTAATGCAGTTGGAAAGTCCCTCTGGTTGTTCTCATCCTCTACTAGACGCTGTTAGGCTCTGCGCCCCAGACATGGTGATAGTAAGCTCTGTATCAAGTGCCTGCCCAGCCTTAGAGCTGGACATTTACCATTTCTAAATACCTAGATGGGCTGCCTAGATTTGTTATTCTAGATACATGGAAAGACAGACTAAATTTGAGATGGACAAAATATGAAATAGGATATCTATGTTTGTGTGTTAATATTCTGCCTCCTATTTTACGATTTCTATAACATTTTTCTGATATTAGAATTTCACCTATACACTTGAGTGAGCGTCCCACTTCTGAAAACAGGAACTAGACTCAAAACTCTAAAATCAGTAACTGCTAAAAAGGACATTTGGAGAAACAGAAAAGATATAACTGGAAGACGATTAAACTGGAAGAACCCTTCATTTTCATCCAGGGTGACATCAGGCCAAGAAAATAACAGAGGTCAGAAAATCACACATGGAGAGTTTTATATCATTTAAAAAATGTCAAATGAAGACAAATTTCAGATACATGCAGAAGCTCAATCCCATATCAAGCACATAGTTGCTGTGCAATCTCATGTGTTGGTGATGTCTCCCCACGCAAACAGAAGGTGGCTGCGACAGTTCTGGAAATTGCATGTAATGACAGCTATGTCCCACAATGAAGAAGGGAGCATTTGGTCTGATGAATACCTCTTTATTATACAGATAATCGTTTCCCAAAACCTCCCCTGCAGTTTTCCCCAAAGTTTCCATTTGGCAAGATTTGGTCCTATTACATGTACCAGCAAACAAGTAAGGTTAAGAAAATGAGTATTCAGAAGTTTCAGCCTGTATGGTAAAAGGCAACTCTACTTGTAAGAAAGAACACTATGCATTCAGGTCATTTGCTTAAGTCTCATAGAGCAAGCATGAATATGCCTTTTCAAGGGATCTAGAGGAAGTATTTAAATGTATTATATAACTCCATACTTCAGAATTGTCTATAATGGCGTTTTAGCAAAAAGTTCTTTTGAACATTTCCCAAATAAAGAAGCTGCTTCCATTTGATTGATTCAGAGGCATTAGGATGATTAAGGAATAGAATTTTCTGACTACTGTAGCAAATAGGCTAACAGCCAAATATTCTTGAACAATATTTTGAATTTGGACTTTAGTTTAATTGATATATCTAGACAATGTCAGGGAATCCTGAACATACACACAAAAATTTTTACTCTCTCGGATGTTTAAAATACATCTTTATGCCCAGACTGATCCAAGACCTAGGACAGAGAAAGGCAAAAGTATCTTAATTTAATGTGATCTAGCTGCCATATTACTAAAGAGAATCTTCATCTCTGATTTATATCCTTAAATCATTACTCACCAGAGACAAAGATCTTTTCTTATCATCCTCTTAGATAAACCTTACCTAGATCTACTCAAAACAGAAATATTAAGTTGGAGAGCTTATTAATAGAAAATTATATTATCAGCTTAAAGCTGTAGCTACCTGAGGCTAGTGCAGAGAAGACCAACTCAACAGAGAATCCTCAGGTATAGATCTTTTTTCCCTCTGATGATGATGAGCCTGCAGTGTACGTCCATTGTGTTGTTCAGGCAGACCCTCTGCTTGGCAACTTTACGGTTTTGCTGCACTTCCTTTGCTGCTGCCTCCAGTTACCAATGCTACCTCTTTCTGCCTTTATTATTTTAGTTACTGACAAAATCATGATACCTTATCGGTGTCACTGTTTTCCAATGCTATGTTATACATTAGTACTAGGGGAAGTCGTGAAGTCCAAATCATAAGGTCTCTATATAATTCAAGGCTTCTATTCCTTATATTTGTCACTACAAACCACTAAATTTTAATGGGAGTTTGCCTCAGCATTCTCTAGGAATTTTCCTGGGACTTTACAGTTTCATAGAAGGACCAGTGGTGTCCCATGTGGACGTTCTTAAATCTGGTCCAGTATACCCTGCATCTGGAATTAAATCTCATATTATTCTCCTCATCTGTGCATTATCATTCCCTAATCTTCAGCAGAGTTGTAGAATTTTTTCTATGTTTTGAATATTCTTTTGGTCATTTTAATAACACTCATCAGGGGAAGGAGGACTGGACAATGCTGTTAGTTTCTATAAACTTAACTTGATGTCTTTTTATACATTGTTATATAACACTAACATTGGTGTGAAATAAAGGATGTTTTAGTTTGCTAATGCTACCAGAATATGATATACCAAAATTGGATTGGCTTTTACAAAAGGGACTTATTAGGTTACAATTTTACAGTTCTAAGGCCATGAAAATGTCCACATTTAGGCATCAACAAGAGAATGCCTTCACACAAGAAAAGCCAGTCACATCTGTGGTTTCTTTGTCACATGGGAAGGCACATGACAATGTCTGCTGGTCCTTCTCTCCTGTTTTGGTTTCCAAAATGGCTCTTTGAGCTCCTGTGAGTTCTTCTGGCCTCTCCTTGAATGTTTTCTTTCTCTAAACTTCTGTGGGTCCTCTGTTAGCTTTTCCTGAGCAAACTCTGGATTTCAACTCTTAGCTTAACATCTCCCAGAGCATTTAAAATCTGTTTCCAAGAGTCTGTTCTTTATCCAAAATATCTCCCTCTTAAAGACCTCCAGTAAGAGAAATAAGACCCCCCTTAAATGGGGAGGGTTACATATCCATGGAAACACCCTATTGGTTAGGTCTTCCCCCACAAGATTGGATTAAAAAACATGCCTTTTCTGCAGTACATTATAGTTTCAAACCAGCATAATGATTTGAAAATGTATTTTATTTTCCCGAGGAAAATAAAAATAATATACTTTCATTCAATAAATATTTCTCTTAATCAATTAAAACCAAGGCCAAACAATTCACTTACTAATTTTTTATCTGTGGATATTTTGTTGTTATTCTATTGCAAATGTGTAAACAATTTAGGGAGTGCAAATCAAACTTAGAATATTCTTTAATATAAGAATAATTTCACAGCCAGAAATTTTAAAAATGTATGCTAAAATCAAGAGCTCTTTAGGGCTTTTGAACCTCTTCTCCCTTTAAAGTGAGTGCATCAGGCAAAAAAGCAATAAAATAATTCAACTAAAACATTCTCCAATCTTTTCCCCTCCCTTTCAAGAGCACAAGTTCTTGTTGCCAGAAGTTGTTTTCTCCAGTTGATTTCCACAGAATAACATTGTAACAGCTCCCCTCACCACATGATTACATAGATAACTGACCAAGAACCCAAGATATTTATTCAAAGGAGATCAGAAACTTACAAGTAAAATAAACTGTCAAGCAAATGCATCATTAAATATAAATGTATAAATATACAAATTAAAGTTTCTGGGAGAAATCATAATAATAAGTGTATGTATAAAAGCTGATTTTTTCCAAAGCATATCAATGTAGCCACAATTATTTATTTAGAAATACTGTAAGAAAGACTTGCAACTTAAAGTAAACCAGAAGAAATTCTGGATACAGAAACTGAAATTATTCTTCAAATTATAATAAAGTTCCTCAGACTCTAGCAAAGGAAAACTTATATAAGTGGATGCAGTCATTCTGAAAAGCATTTTGTACCTATTTTGTGAAACTTAATTATACATATTCTACAAGTCAGAAACTCTGTGGTTCAACATTATATATCCTAGAAAATTTTCAGCCAAGTACACAAAAAGATACATATGAAAACGTTAATGACTATGTGTATGTGTGTTCATTTTGTAATGGCAAAGAATGGGAAACTATCTAAGTGTTCAGGAACAAAAGAATTGATAAATAAAATATGATGTATAGAAACAAGGGTATACTTTACTGTAGTTAAAATAAAGTACATCTGAGACTATCAGTATAGATATCAGTATAGATGCAGTATAGTATTTTAAAGGCCAGTATTAAGAGAAAAATTCAAACAAAATTAGTGACATTATTGTAATTTTATAAATATGAATGCATGATGAATATATTTTTGAATAAAGAGATGGATAAGTAATTTCAAGATATATATTAGATACCTATGAGTTGTGGGTCCCAATACGGGTAGAGAAAATGGGATAGAGAATGAGAAATGAATGAGAAATAAAGACATACACAAGGGATGGTGTTTGGAAAAAACATTTTACCAATTAAAGGTTGAAATCCATTTTAATTTTGTGAACTTGAGATCAAATATAAAAGCAACAGGTGAATAAAGTAAGATCACTTTTTATCATTTTTCCTTGAGGAATAAGCTCAAAACTAATATTAGAACTGCACAGTATAAATTATAGAGTTTGTACATAACATTTAAATTAATTATAGAGTCAATTGTTTATAGAATAT
>PVIY010064420.1:0-10159 GCA_004026745.1 Myrmecophaga tridactyla
CACGTGCTGGGAACAGGTGTGGCCTGGCTCTGCAGGTCATTGTTTGCCCACAGCTGAGGGGCGTGACTGGGGGCTAGGTGTGTATCTGTGAGGGCCATGAACTGATGTACATGGGGCGAGATTGCATGACTGTATAGGTTGGGGGCAGAGGTAGCCTGGGTATGGAGGTAAGTACCTGCAGTTTTCATGCATTGGCGACTGTCTGCAGGGTGGAAGGAGGGTGAAGTGGGTCTCAGGAGGAGCATGCGAGACTGTGCTTTTGCAGGAGAGGTGGGTTGGTCTGTGTGCGGCACGTGCATGTTTGGGGTGGGGATGTGGGGTGGGTATGCATGGGAGAGGATAGGGGATGGGGGTGTTCAGAGAACAGGGAGGGGTGACAGATGACAGGGTTCAGGTGAGTGGGGTGTGGGTGAGTCTCAGGTCATGGGGCTGCATCAGTAAGGGTAGCTCATTCAAGGAATGGGTCTTAGTTTACTTCCTAGTCCCTGTCTCCCAGTGCACTCCCAAGGGCTCCAGGCTTCTATTTGGATAGGGGTGCATTAGGCGGTTTGCACCAGATGGATGGTCTCCAGTTCTCTTCATTCTTCAGCTTTTTCAACCAGGGCCTTCCTTTGTGTTGTAGAAGGCCCTCCCAGATCACTTACACCCTGGAATCTATGCCTCAGTCACCTTCCTTTCCCTTCTCTATCTGCTCCTTGGGGTAGGGGTTAACTCGACCTATCCTATTCCACCATCTTCCCAGAACTCTGGCCAACTGATATTTGGCGTATCTCCCAAGTCCACTCAAATAGTATAGAACAGTCTCTTCAATAAATGATATGGGAGAAATGGATATGTATATATATATATATACATATATATATACACATATACATATATATATATCCAAAAGAATGAAAGAAGACCCTTATCTCATGCCCTATACAAAAATTAACTCAAATGGATCAAAGATCTAAGTTTAAGATACCATAAAGCTCCTAGAACAAAATGTTGGTAAACATCTTCAAGATTTAGTGAGAGGTGGAAGTTTCTTAGATCTTATACTCAACAAAAGAAAAATTGGTTAAATGGATCCTTTACAAAATTGAATAATTCTCTGTTTCAAAGCACTTTAATAAAAAGGTGAAAAGGCAGCTGACTCAATGGGAGAAAATATTTGGAAACCATATATCAAATAAGGGTTTGATATCCAGAATATACAAAGAAATCCTACAATTCAACAATAAAAAGACAACCCAATTAAAAAATGGGCAAAAGAGATGAATAGCCATTTTTTTCCAATGAGGAAATACAAATGACTAAAAAGTATATGAAAAGATGCTCATCTTCACTAGCTATTAGTGAAATGCAAATCAAATCCACAATGAGATACGATTTCAGGTCTGTTAGAACGGCCACTATAAAATAATCAAGAAGCTACAAGCGTTGGAGAGAGGGCCAGTTTGAATCTGTGTACCCCAGAAAAGCCATGTTCTTTAATCCTCATTCAGTACTGCTGGGTGGGATCTCTTTAGTTGTTTCCATGGAGATGTGACCCACTCAATTGTGGGTAGTAACTTTTGATTAGATGGTTTCCATGGAGATGCATTTCCACCATTCAAGGTAGGGTTGCTTACTGGAGCCCTTTAAGAGGGAACCATTTTGGAAAAAGCTTCAGAGCTTTAATCCCTGTTCAATAATGCAGGCTGGAATCTTTTGACTAGATTATTTCCATGGAGATGTGACATACCCATTTGTGGGTATTAACTTGATTAGATGGAGATGTGGCTCCACCTATTCCAGGTGGGTCTTGATTAGTTTACTGGAATCCTTTAAAAGAGGAAGTATTTTGGAGGAAGCTTCAGAATGGTGAGAGCCATGAGGAGAGCCCACACAGCCAGACAGCTTTGGAGAGGAAGAAGGAAAACTCCTGGGGGAGCTTCATGAATCAAGAAGCCTGGAGAGAAAGCTAGCAGACATTGACATGTTCATCAAGTGCCTTCACAACTGAGAGAGAAGCCTTGAATATTATTGGTCGTCTTGAACCAAGGTATCTTTCCCTGGGTGCCTTATATTGGACATTTTCATAGTCTTTGAACTGCAAATTTACAACTTTAAAAATTTCCCTTTTTGAAAGTTCTTCCATTTCTGGTATATCACATTCCCACAGCTTGCAAACCAGAACAGAGAGGTTGTGAAGAAATAGAAACACTTATTCCCTGCCTGTGGGAATGTAAAATGGTTCAGCCACTATGGAAGACAGTCTTGCATTTCCTCAGAAAGCTAAGTATAGAGTTGCCCTATGATCCTGCAATCCCACTATAGAGTATTTACCCAGTAGAACCGAAAGCAGGAACATGCGCTGACATTTGCATGGCAGTGTTCATAGCAGCATTATTCACAATTACCGAAAGACGGAAACAACCCAAAATGTGGTATATACACATGATTATTCAGCAGTGAGAAGGAATGAAATCTTGAGGCATATGACCACAAAGGTGAACCTTGAGAACATCATGTTCTGTATGTAAAGTAAGTTCTGTATGAAACAATTTATGGAAATTTTAAAAATACCTAAACCAATGCTATACATAATTTATAGAATCAGACAGAAAGTACACATATAAGAATGTAGGGGAAAAAACAAAGTAAAACAAAGGAACGTATTCCCCTCAAAGAAAAGAAAGAACTTTTAATTAGGGAGATATAACTTCAAATATATTTTGGTCATTTTATTTCTTTTAATTATCTGAAGTTAATATGGTAAAAATATACTTGTCTACCTACTGAACTCAAGAACATATGTTGCATACTTTTTTTTGGTACATTTTATAATTTGAGAATTTAAAGAAGAAAATAGAAGTGGGAGATGAGTAAAAGAAATGTAGAAAAATTTTACAGAAATTTTGCGGTTGGAAAAGGAATCCAGATAAATAGAACAGTATCTAAATGTGAGTTTAGGGTAAAAGGGAGGAAAACACAATGAACAAAATAAATCATATAGTGTGCTAATCCATATAACATTTGCCATACTTCAGATTTAAACTTTTGAAGTTTGGCAAGTATTCACTAGCTATTTAGAAATATTTTAAAGAAAATTAAATAATTCAGCCAACACCAATAAAATTTTCCTTTGAGAATCTAATTATTAATGTCATCCAGGGGATGTTCTGAAAACTCATGAATTCATAACACCCCCTTTTTCTTAATTTAAGTTACAGGATAGAAAACTGATGTGATCAAATGCCCATTTACATTATTATTTAGCTGCAGATGTTAAAGTAAATATACTTACTCTCCAATCCATTTACATGTCTCTTTATGGGCAATAACAATGTATTTAAGATGTGACTCTAGATTTCATTCACTGTCAAATAAATCAACTTGAGCACATTTTATATTGACTTGTATATATAAAAGTAAGAGCTTTTTGACTCTAAATATCGGTGTTTCTAATACTCTCTGTTAACAGAGATTTATTTAGTAAATTAATGCTGCATTTTATGTCCCTTATAAATAAACGTGGCCCATAGGAATTTTGAATTTGATAATAGCTTAATTTCCCAAGTATCTCTTATTAATGTCTTCTGGACTTACACAGTAAAGCAAGAAGAATAAATTGCTAGGAAAATATAGCAACACTAGCATATTTATGAGCCAAGACATGAAAGACAATACTATAGTGTTTCATGATTTCCATACTTTGGAAGAAACGTTGCAAGGATTTGTTGTAATTCAAATTAGTTATGGTAAAATAAAACTTTAAACTTCTTTAATCCTGTGATTATATAGACCAAACATGATTGAGACCAGAAAATAACCACCATCCACATTATTTTTGTCTTTTTAGTAAAATGTAGAAAGAGATCCAAGCAAAATTCTGAACTCAATTGAAACAACTGCATAGAATTTGCTTGATAAACATCCTATGAAAAACTATTTTTTCACAATTTTACAAAAGGAATTGAGAAATGTGATTTTGATAGGCAGAAAAATGAAAATAAAAATTTGGGTCATGTGACTTTCTTATACGCTAAGTAAATAGATATTTATTGCACCACTCTCTATTTAGAAGGCACTTTATAGTTTACAGGTAGAAGTGAAAGGAATGAACTGGTTTAGAGCAGAAGAGTGATTGCAATCATCTAGGCCCAGCTTGGACGTTTGATTCAACTGGTTTCCTAAGTCTCAACCAACTCATTGTTTCTTGAACAAGCATGTGCATAAAACATTAAACAATTAAATAAAACTTGTGAAAATATGAAACTTCTTGAGCTTTTGTGAAATAAAAAAAATTATACTAAATGACTCTTCTGTAGTGCTTGCATTCTTAAAGGTGGGCACTTTTAGGACATTGACCAATATTTCAATACACATACAAACCAATTTTAAGTCAATGTGATACATGAATAAGGAAGAAGTTTCAAATATGTGCCATAAATGTACTTTATCTTCAAAGAAGCAATATACTATTTTCTCATTAATTATGTCCATTTATAAATGAATATACTAGCCTTTTTATGGCGGACAAGAAGAACAGTGCCAATTTTCCAGACTAATAGTAGTTACTGACTATTAGGACAGAGGTGGGCAGCTCAAAGGTATAAATGGCCATTTGCCTCATTCCCCAGAGAATTAAGAAGAGATATACATACATTTGTCAATGCAAATCTCAAAGGTTATGCCAGATATATTGGGATGTTAAGCTGCCAAGAGTATTTTACTTCAATTCTTAAAAAAATTAAATTATTTTGAAAAATTAAGGTGCTCTAGACAAAGGAAACAGGGCTTCAAATATGAATGCTAAATTAAAAGTTACAAGGGAGATACCTTCAAGGCTTGCAATGAATTTGTAATCAAGCTCCTTCTCAAATGGAAATATCTGTGCTCCTGGGTGAGTAGCAGCAGTAATTTATTTATTCATCTGTGCTTCCTCTGCCAGGGAGGTCCAGACAAGCATATAGAATGCATAAATAGGAATATATGTCAAATTGTTAATTGTGATCTCATTCTGGGAGGGTGAGGAAGGGAAAGAGAGAAAAAGCAAAACTGGTTGTATACTTCTGTAATGGTTTGCAGTTTCTAACCAGGAGAATGGGTTACTTTTGTGATTTCTTTTTTAACTGAATAAAGCAAATCCTTTTTTAAAATCTAGTAATTATTCTAGGGACTGGGGGAATGCAGTAAACAAAATGAATAATCATACTTAACATCTCAGAGTTTGTATCCTGGTAGAGTAATCACAAATCAAAAATAAGATTATAAATGTAAAAGGCAGAAATTGAAAAACTCAGCTCCCTAAAATATTTCTTATTAATGATGTGGACAAAGTAATTGATTTATATCTAATTTTGTTTTTCAATTTTGCCTAACCTTCTTGTCGACTTTTATGAAAACCTGTACATATAACTATCAGAAAAATAATCATGCCATACTTTCTTTTCCTAACATTCTACAAGAATATAATGATTCTTCATTCAGCATAAAAATACTAAAATAATTTTGGTTTACTTGATTATATAAAGCAAATTATTCTATAATAAAAGTTACCAAATTATTTCCTTTTTAGAACCTGAGATTTAAAAACAGCCAAGCTTTTATATAAAAATCCTTGTTAATTGTTTTTAATATTATAAAATGTATGACATTACTTATTTAAGAATTCTGTTTTTTCTTTAAATTAGACATGCTTTTTAATATGATTTATTTTTAATTGTTTGTAAACAGTAGGGTAGAATGAAGAATTTTAATTTCTCATGATTTATACATCACAAGACTAAAAAATGGAGCAGAGCTACTTAATATAAAAAAAAGAGAAATAGAAAAGCATAATACCATTGAACGATCTCAACACAGGGGTCCACTTTTCCTCTGCAAGAAGACATCACCATGATCCATAATTACTGAGCCTCATTAAGGGCTACTTTACTATCTGTGTCAGAGGATTAGATGAGGTGCAGCAACTGCATGTCATATGCTGAAGCGTAGAACATATATGCATCAGATGTCTGCAATTTTTTTCTCTCTGCTTTCTTATATAAAACATGCTCAGGGGAGACTGGTGAATTCATTATCTCTATAAAATGATAAATATATTCCCTACTTCACTTTGTCTCCCACAGTCCCGTTACTGAGAATCCACCCTCATTCCCTATCAAGCTGTCTGAATCCCGCCTATGCTACAAGGTTCTGATGATCTCCACTCTTCCAGAAGCCCGCCCCAGGTCACTTTAGATCCTGCATTTCTCTCAGTGCTCTGACCAAGCAACCTTCAGTGCCCCCAGTATTTGCCAACAAGAAAAACACAGCTTGGCTTCATGTGAGGTCGGAGCCTGAACTTTACCCAGGAGTTGCTGGCTAAGTAAATCTAGAGAGATAGAGATAAGCAATTCTCAAAACATCTCAGGAGATTGAGAGACACCCCTAGATCTTTTATTGGATACTTCCTTATCTAGTACTGTTACCTATTGTGATGTCTCCAGCTGGCATTTCCCAGTTTGTAAATTCCTGTGTTACGTATGGTTTTGTGTATAGTTTTCTCTTTAGTAAATTCCAAGATTGTGAAGAAAGGGTCTAACCACATCCTACTTTTCTATTATTTCTTTTATATTACTGAATATTTATTATTTCAATATTCAACACATTTTTAATGAAAGAATTAATTAATTTCTTTTATAAATAGTTCATGGAATCTCTAAGTAGAAGAGCTATTTAAGAAAGTAATTTTGTCATTTACCTAAGTTTAGGAGAAAAAAATTCATCAGCACACTTCTAAATTATAAAAATTGCATGCTATATTTTTAGTTTTTATAGAAAGAAATATGGCGAGGTCAGCACATTATAAGCTGAACCAGAAGATCAAAATTGTCCTTTATTCTTCTTGTCTCCTAAACATTTCATGACTTTTGTCACCTTTTATGATATTACTGTCTATGGGCTTGATCATTTTGGTAACACTACCCTGTTTCTTAAAAGAATTGGCTTGTTCATACGGAAGGATATTCATCAAGTATCAATCAGCTGATCACTTTGCAGCTACATTTGTACAATTTTACACGTGGAAGATTTACATGTATTGCATATGTGTTTTATAAAGAAAGGTTCTAACAAACGAAAAAGTCTGATATTATCAAATGACGGGACCAGGTAAAAATGATAAAATTTCTTCTTAAAAGATAACAGCAGGGAGAACACAGAAGTATTATGTTTTCAAAGACTTCTAGAGCTCTAGCAACTGTATATAACAGTTGCTAAACAATAAAGTATCCCTAAATTAGACTCCAGTGTCCTAGCAAAAGAAATGAAATAGCTTGTTACAAAAAGAGATGGTTCCATATATGGAGGTCTCTTTCTTACTACTTGTGGAATACACCAAACCAGGACCCCTCCTTTATAAGGATAATGTCTCAGTCAGGGTCTATTAAGGAAAACAGAAGCTGCTTCCAGCCGAAAAAACAGAGGAAATTGAATACAAGAAATGACTTATCTGAGGAATGGAGTTTATTAAAACAAACAAACACACACACACACACACACACACACACACACAAACCTTTAGCCTGAGGAAACGAAGGGAGAATGTTAACCAGAACCAAGGGGCTGGGTCATGTGATGGACAGTGGAACAGGGATGACTCGGTGCAGAAAAATAGACACCACCCACAGGCAAAGGCAACTGCTGTCAAAGAAGCCACCCTTGGCAGAAAGAGAAGGGGAAAATGTCCTGGCCTATCTCTTGTTCTCTGAGCCCTACACACTCTTTCCAGTGCTTCCCATTAGCCAAACCAGTCCAAAGCAGGTGATACAAGAGTCTGGGACATGTACCCAAAGATTTCAGTCGCCCTGCCCCGTGATCCTGAGCAGAGGAAGGAAAAAGAATAGTCCTGAAAGTTCACAGATTTAAGGTGGGAGCAGATGGCCAACTCCAGTTTTTTGAAATTGAGAAAAAAGAGGCACAGAAGAATTTGTGGAAGTTGTAATCAGTCATGAGTGATTTATGTGGATCTAATAATGCCAGTTAGAGGACATTTATTGTGCAAGTCTCTGGCTTAAGTTCTTTATTTCTATAAACATTTAAATTTTAAACAAACATAAGAGGAAGACATTATTAGTAACGTCATTTTGCGATAAGGCTTAAAGTCAGGCAGCTAAAAATTGTCAGATTCAGTTTTCATTTGTTTCTATTTTTTTAAGTTTCTCAACCAATTTATATATTCTTTACAGCCAATTTATATATTCTTTATGAGCAAAGATTACATGCTACCTTTCATAACCCCCAGAATGCTTAGACTAATGGAAATGTAGGATATACTAAAAAAGCTTTGGCTTTCTAGTTTTTAATATTTTTTAAACTATAAAATAATACCAGTGAAAAAGCTAATATAATTGCTTTGGCTCACTACTTCTGAATATTTTTTAACTATCAAATAATATCAGAAAAAATCTAATATATGAAGCATAAAGAGGTAGGCCCACCCTGCTTTAATGTTCTGAATTTGTCTTAAGAGTCCTAGGGTTTCATCTAGTGTACTGTAAAAATCACTAATCTATTTAATTCAAGGGGGAAATGAGGCCTAGAGATTTTTTAAATGTCCCAGTTCACTTGGATTAATATTGGTAGAAATGGGAACATAATCTAGGTATTCTGACTCAGCCTACTGCGTGTTTTACTGTTGTTGGTTTATTAATTTTCTATGGTACACTATGATCCAATTAATTAGCATTTTAATAGCATTTATTGTATTTTATGATCCAGAAAAAATACAAGGAAAATTATTAAATACTAAACGAAGAAATAAAAGTCAAATAACCATACATATTGTTTGGGACATATTCTGTACCTATCTAGACACCCAGTTAACTCCTCGACTTAAAAGTGGGAACTTGTAAACTAATATAAACCCAGTCATGGTAGGCTGAATAATGGCTTTCCAAAGATGTCCATGACCTTTTTCTTGAAAACTGTAAATATGTCCCTTTAAACTGTTTATTTACCAGAGAAGAAACCGATAGCTGCCAGTTTGATAATTATGTTCTTGAAGGGCTAGCTCTGTTGACATTTCCTGCTGAAATAAAATGAGAAGTAACATCGTGTTGAGAGGGGAATACCTGTCCCTTGCTGATCTTGTGAGAATTTATACCAGAGATGTGTCTGTGGGGAAATAGTAGATGTGTCAACTCATTAACTACTGACCCTCTGAAAAGAAAAAGCAAACAAAACAAAATATAAAACTTTCCTCAAGTTGGGTTTGCTTGATGTTTTCTCTTGATTAGATTAACATATATTTTTAGCAAGAGTGCCACAGAAATTATGTGTTCTTTTCAGTATAGCACACAAGAGGAAATATGAAGCCAATGTGTTTCTTTACTGGTAAGGGCAACTAGACCACTTTGTCAAGGTGGTGTCTGCCAGATTTTTCCATTGTAAAATTACTGTTTTTTTTTTCCTTTTTAATTACTTATTTATAATAACATTTTTGGTACTTAGAAAGTTCTGCGTTTTTACTCTAGGGGTCACTTTTGTCCTTACACCTTTTTTTTTTTAATTTCCTTGCACTTTTTTAAATGACTTTAGTCCACTGTTTCCCTTGTTTAAGTTTTTATTCTCTGATTCATATTTTTCTCTTTGTTTTTCTTTGTTTTCAGTATCCTTCAGTAACCTCCAATTTGCCTATACAATGATGTGCTTATACTCTTTTCATCTTTCCCTTGCCTTTTTCCTCCCACTTTTTAGTTGCATTATTTCAACTTATTCACACGTAACATTTCTTCATTCAACTCCACTCTCATCCTTGACTTTGTTTTAGTGTTAGATATATAGACCATATTGTAAAATACTGACCCTCAGTCTTTTTTTGGCGGGGGAGGTGCAGGGTCCAGGAACCCCTTTTGATGAAGTTTTCCCAGTTATCATTTGGTTGGATAAAGTTCATCTTCAGTAGATCCCTAAAAAAAAGCTAATGGTTGCAGAACTACTTAAATTTTGTATCATGAGTTTTTCTAAAGCTTTGATATTTGAAGGAAATTTTGACTGCATATGAAATTTTTAGGTCACACTTTCTGTTTTTGAACTTTGGAAAAATGATTCTCTGTTGTTTCTTTGCTTTATGTTTGCTTTGAAAAGTCTGCTGGAGCCTAATTCTTTTACCTTTGTGGGTTATTTGATCTTTTTTGCCTAGAGG
>PVIY010064421.1:0-10156 GCA_004026745.1 Myrmecophaga tridactyla
TCCAAGAAAAATCTCAGATGTCATCCCAACAGCATCCTGAGTACTTGGCCATATCTACTGTCTGTCCCTGCCCTAAACCCTCATGTCTCATCAGATCGAATGGCAAACCCCAAGTGGGTTCTCCCCTTAAGAGTGTGGCCAAAAGGGAAGGGAAGAGGGAGCTGCTCCCGAAAAATGATCTGCCTGACGATGCTGCCAAATGGCCTCTGCCCGAGGTACCCATCCCCGAGGGCAGGCGAGCTCTGTGGCCAAGCCTCTCTCTGGGACACTGGGACAGGAGGGCTCAAGTTACACAATGGCTGGCTTTGGTGAAAAGGCTCCATCAATCCTTCAGCACCCCCAGAAACTGCAGAAGGAGTCGCAGCCCAGCTATCCATGAACCCTGAAGTGTGCCCTTTCAAAGTGAGATGGGCAGGAAGGCCTGCAGAGACGGCTCTGTCATGCATGAGCCGTGGGACTCTGGGCAGGGCACTTAATTCCCTACATCTCAGTTTCTTTGACTGGAGAACGGGATTGTACAGAACTACTTGGAAGGGTTATGTGAGGATTTGAAGATTTATTTGTAGGAGCTCAGTTATACCCTTTTGAGGTGTAGAGCGTTAGTGGTCCGGCAAGCTCCAGCAGGGACTTCAGAGTCTGGGAAGGACAGTCTCCTAGAGCAGAAAGGCTCAGGCCAGGGGGTCTCATCTCCAGAAGGGGTGGCCACCAAAGCCAGCCCCTGCCCCTGCCTTGCCAAGGAGAGAGGGCACAGCATCTTGGCCAGCTCGAGAATAAAGCTAGAATTGAACCTCAGGCTAAGAGGCTGAAGGACTTGCTGTCCATATTTATCCCTTAAGATGCTTTTTTAAATTCTAAAACTAAAGTAGTCTCTTTAGAAAACTCAAATACACACACACACAGTGGTAGTTAGATTCAGTTGTCAACTTGGCCAGGTGAAGGCACCTAGTTCTGTTGCTGTGGACATGAGCCAATGGTACGTGAACCTCATCTGTTGCTGATTACATCTGCAGTCAGCTAGGAGGCGTGCCTGCTGCAATGAGTGACCTTGGACTTAACTGGCCGGTGCTTAAATGAGAGAGCGCAATGTAGCACAGCCCAAGCAGCTCAGCATACCTCATCTCAGCACTCACAGCTCAGCCCAGGCCTTTGGAGATGCAGAAAGGAATCACCCTGGGGAAAGTTGTTGGAACCCAGAGGCCTGGAGAGAAGGCCAGCAGAGACCACCCTGTGCCTTCCCACGTAAGAAAGAACCTCAGTGGAAAGTTAGCTGCCTTTCCTCTGAAGAACTAATGAAATAAATGCCCTTTTATTCAAAGCCAATCCGTTTCTGGTGTGTTGCATTCTGGCAGCTAGCTAACTAGAACACACACACACACGAAATAAAAATCCCAAATAATCTTCCTCTCCAGAGAAAAACACTGTTAGCATTTCAGCATATCTCTTGTCATCTTTTACCATGAACGCCTGCTCTTTACTTTCATTAACTGAGGCCTCATGATAAACATTTCGTAAATTTATGTCACTTAACATTAATTCGTAAGGATTTTATAATACACATCATTTTAAAGGTTCTGTAACCTTACTTCAAGTAGGTAATTTATTGTTAGACATTTAAGTTGTTTTCCAGGTTTTCCTGAGAGCAAATAATGCTGTGGCAAATATCTATGCTAAAAAAAAAGAAACCCCCATCAATATAGGACAGATTCCTAAAAATGGAATATTTTTAAGGCTGTTAATACCAAAGCCCCGTCTATCTTTAAAACTCATTTAAGCAAAAAATATGGATAAGAAATAATCAAACAATAGGGGGAACAAAGGTAAAAATAAATTGAGTAGATGGAAATACTAATGGTCAATGAAAGGGAGGGGTAAGGGACACGGCATGTACGAGTTTTCTCTTTTTTCTTTCTTTTGCTGGAGAGATGCAGATGTTCAAAAAAATGATCATGGTGATAAATACACAACTACACGATGATACTGTGAACCATTGATGTAACCAGGCTAAGAATGTTTGCATGTCGAGAATGGTTGTATGTTTTGTTTGTTGTTTACAATAAATTAAAAAAAAAACTCATCACCAACCATATGGTCAACAAACAGAGTGATATCAGGTCCTCTCTGTAGAATGGGAGTAAGAATTATGACTCATCTTTAGGTTTTTAACCATTAGTTTTCTAAATTAAGCAGCTGATAAACACAAAATGCTTTAGAGCCGGGGTCAGCAAACAATGGCCTGAGGCCCAGATCTACACTTCTGCCTGTTTTTGTACATAGAGTTTTACTGGCGCGGAGCCACAGCTATTGTGGATGTATTGGCCACGCCTGCTTTCACCCCCAAATGGCAGAGCTGCGTAGCTGTGAGGAAGCAGCCGGCTCACAAAGCTTCAATTATTTACTCTCTGGCCCTCTGTAAAAAAAAATACACACACACAGACTCCTGCTTTAGAGGAAGGATTATAGAGATTCCAACAATGCAGCAGCGTTTTCTATGGAAGAGGGCCCTTCCTTAATTTGTTTCAGTAAACTGATTTTTAAGTATTATTATGGGCAGTAATAACTTTTCAAAAGAGAGGAATCAGAAGTTTGTTTTGGATAAGATCACAAAAGAAGGCTTTGTGCACATAAAAATGCTCCCTAGGCTACAACAGAAATATTTTCATCAAAAGAATCCTTAAGAAAACTGGAAACATCTTATCTTGGTTAAAAAAAAAAAAAAAAGGAGGACAACCAAGATAGCAATGAGAAAAACAAGGAAAGATGATTAGCTACAAGAGCAAAGCGATGACTCCATGATGGACAATATTTGATTTGGTTCCAAAAACGTGTGGCGCCCTGCAATGGGGATCCGGAGGCTGGAAGGGGCTTCAGTTGCTGTTCCAGTGACAGTGTGTTCTCATCCTCAAAAGGCTGACCCAGCCATTGCAGCAGCTGTGCACACAGGAACAAATCCCCCCAACGCTGGAATCTAAGCAGTGCGTGTGGGGCCTGCTCCCAAAAAACAAGCTACCTCCAGTGGACCTGGGAAAGAAGTGGTCTCTGAAGCTAAATGCAGACACCTTTCCCTCAGAGTCCATTGTCTTTGGCAGGTGTTTGGGAATAGCTGCGAGCACAGTTCACCGATCCACAAGTAGAAGCCAAGACATTTTCTTCCTATGCCTGGGGGTGGGGGGTGGGGCTCTGTTTGGACAGGAGAAGTGTGAAAGGCCACCTGTTCCTCTATCTGCCCAGCATCCCCCACCATGTCCCATGGCCGTGCTTTTTTTGAGAAATAGCTCTCATGATGCTCCTTTATGATGCAAGTTAAAAGGAGCTGCCGTCTTCTTACCAGATCCCACCTCCCCGGCCCCAGGGAATAGCTGAGGACAGGCCCCTGGCACAAGCTGGGCCAATCATCGTATCTCAGCCACCCCCTGTCCACAGCGATGGGGCCCAAGACTGGGGACATGACCCAGTCTGCCCATTCAGAATCCTCAGCAGGCAAAATGTAACCTCTTCACCTATTGTCCCCTTTTTCTCTTAAATCGGAGCCTGGGGAGGTCGAGTTTGAGAAGGGCCTGGAAGAGCTGTAGAAAGTTGAGAGACACAATGACAAAGGGTTGCCAACCTAGAAACAGGCAGAAACTGGTGGGAGATCAGACAAGGTGAGCTCAGGAGCGAGGAGGCCTTTCCAGGGCAGACCACGGAGTCTGTGTGCTCAGTCACTGGGGCGAGGCCAGGCCCTGGGAGTGAATCCGGCCGCCATGATTCTGGTTTCATGGAGAACTGGGTCTAAGAGGACAAAGCCAACTCAGAGAAAGCAGTGAACACCTGCCAATGCGCAGGACTTTGGTGCCAATACATTTCCTCTTCTCAAACCTAAACTACTTTGACTTTCAGTTTTGGTCATCTGCAACCAGACTGCCCAGACTAATACAACAATCTCTTGCCTTTGGCACAAAGGAGAAGGCCAAGGGGATTAACTTTTTACTCACTGAGCACTTTACCAAGGACCAGGTACAGACATGTTTTACACACATTATTCTGATCAACTTACATAATAATCCTAGGAACTAGGTTACTGTAGTGTTCCAAGGTAGGGTAGGGAGGGAGCAGTAGGAGCCATGGGCCCTGGAGGGAAAAATATTTTATCACTAATACTCCCAAGAATTGCTGGTGCATGGTGATAACTAAAGGCAGACTCAGCTTCAGTGGTTTTTATTATTGCTTTTTGAATTCTGTGGGGTAACACATCTCCTTATTGCTTACATCCCGGGAAGACACCCCCAACAATGCCCCCTCCTTGGTAACCCTGGTAGGTTGCGCTGTTCCCATGAGCAAGCTGAGCCCAGAGGCACAAAATAACTCACCCAAGGGCAGTTTCCCAGCTGGCAAGTGGGGAGTCAGAATATGAACCACGGCTGCTGGGCTGGCTTGAAAGTATCATGTACCCCAGAAAAGCCATGTCTTAATCCTGATCCAATCTTATGGGGACAGCCATTTCTTTTGCATTTTGATTCAGTATGACAGGGCAGACACTTTTGACTGGATTGTCTCTACAGAGATGTGACTCAACCAATTGTGGGTGTGACCTTTTGGTTAGATGGAGATGTGACTCCACTCATTCCAGGTGAGTCTTGATTAGTTTACTTGAATCCTTTAAAAGAGGAAACATTAGGGAGAAAAGACAGAAACCACAGAAATGACAGAAGCCTCAGAGCCTACAGAGAGAGCAGAAGGAGAGGCTTGGAAGACAGTTGCTTCAGGGACAGAGACACAGATGTCTGGAGATGTTTGGAGCCTAGCAGACATTACCATGAGATGTTAAGCAAGTCAGAACCTAGACAGAGCCAAGGGAAGCCAAGAGATGAAAGCCAGCCCTGGAGAAGCAAAGTGAGGAACCTCTGCAGGAACAGAGGCAGAAAGCAACAGAGCCCAGGAGCAAGGGACCAGTAGATGCCAGCTATGAGACTACCCAGCTGACAGAGGGGTTCCTGATCCATCTACCTTTCTTGAATTAAGGTATCTCTTCCTGGATGCCTTAGTTTGGACACTTTTATAGGCTTAAAACTGTAAAACTGTAACTTACTAAATTCTCCTTTCTAAAAGCCGTAACTGTTTCAGTAAATTGCATTCTGGAAGCCTGCAAACGGACTTGGCTGCTTAAGTGCAATGTCCATCTTCTTGTAACAGCATCAGCTACCCTTGGAAGCTTAGAGACCGCTCCTCAAGCAGAAAACGAGATATTGCCCAACAAACAGAAGCAAACATGCAATTACAGGAGCAGGAGGTGGTCGATTTGCAGGGGAGATTATGAGTATATGACTGTTTCAGGGAATGAAATCTAAACAGGGAAAACCTGGCTTTGTTTTTTCCCCTTAATTCTTTTTGCACATTTATTTATTGCTTTTCAGTTTTTCCTTCTGATTTAGTAGAGATCTTTTAATTATTTTAGCCTATCTCAGTCATTCCTGGGAGAATCAGGAAGCTGGCCTGTGTGCCTTATTTGGGGCAGGCCTGGCTAGAGTCATCACTCATCTGGCTTTGCATGGGATGGTTTGGCTTTTGCCTGCATTATCAGCATAAATGTTAGTAGAGGCTCCTTTCACTCTCAAAATGCCCCCCATTTTGGATGATAGATTAGATTAGGTGGCAGGAGAGGAGATCAGAGTGAGAGACGGATCCCACCCCAAGCAGACTGAGAAATCTGGTCAGATTCAAGGCCACCTAATCCTGCCTATCTCTCATCTGAGCTCTCCTCTGCTCAACAGGTCTGCACTTTGTCTTTAGAGGTACAAGGCAAGTCCCTAAGAGCCCCTCAGAGAAAACTGTGTGCCATCAACTCAGTATCTGGTTCCCAGGCAGAAAGGGGGGGACGCAGCCAGGTGTGTTCATGGGGTTGGTAAAGGCTCATTCGAGTTCAGTCGGGGAGGCAACACTCAGGCAGAGTCAGAAAGCCCCGTTCTTCTAAAGGAATTCTTCCTGAGGGCCCCAGAGTGGCTAGCCATACCTCATTCTGTTTTGGCCTGAACCATACCCGGGTGAACACGTCACACCAGGAACACTACATGAGTCAAACTCAGATGCCTAATGTGGCAAACGCTTGGAGAACAATGTGAAACTGGGACCACAGAATGAATTGAATCAGAAAGTCCTTCTCTTTCCCATCCCCTTTTAAACCCTTGCTCTGAAAAGAAGGCCCTTCTCACACTGTCCTCAGTGGGCAGTGCATTCCAAACGTGCATCCAACCAGTTACTGGCTGTGACAGGGCAAGTGACCCTGTCTTACCCCTCTCAGAGTCCCTTGGAGCCCAGGGAGGTTGCCGCCCTGAACAGAATGGGACCTGTACTAGTTATCTATTACCTTGGATCAAATTACCATAAATGAAGCAACTTAAGACCGCACCCAACTATTAGCTCAGTTCTGTAGGGAAGAAGTCTAGGTGGGCTCAACTGGGTTCTCTGCTTAGGCTTCAGTAAGCTCAAAGTCAAGGCGTCCAGCTGGGCTGGGTTCTCATCTGAAGGTTCCAGGGAAGAGTCCATTTCCAGGACCATTCAAGTTGTTGGCAGAATCCAGGCCCTTACAGCTACAGGACCGAGGTCCTTGTTTCCTTGCTGGCTGTGGGGGGCGGGGGGGGCTCTCAGGAGGCCACTCACAGATCCTGGCCCATGGCCCCCTCCATCTTCAAAGCCAGCAGTGGTCTGCTGAATCCTTGTTGTGCTTTGGTCTGACTTTCCCTCTGCCACCAGCCAGAGAAAATGCTCTGCTTTTAAAGGGCTCACCTGACTGGATCAGGGCTTGCCAGATAATCTCCTTATGTTACGGTCAATTGACTTAGAAGTTTATTTACATCTGCAAAAGCCCTTCACAACAGTTCAGCTGGACTGCATAACAAGAGGACAGGGCTCTTTGGGAGCCTCTTTAGAATTCTGCCCACCACAGTCCCCGGCATTACGGCTACTTGGATGGAGGTCTTGCCTCCCATCCATGAACATAGCAGACCACACTTTGAGTATCTCCGAGTCCCCCAGGCCAGGGTGCCTTGCACAGAGTGAGTATTCAATAGCCCTGTTTTATATCATAACCTCCTACTGCAGAGGCTAAGCTCTCATGACTGGAGGCAACATTACATATCCTTACGCGTGGCCATCGGTGTTCCATGTGTCTTTCTCTTCTCTATTTTCTAAAGGATTCTTGAAGAGTCAGGACTAGGGCTTCTCTCCAAAGCACCCTTCCCCACCAAGCCTAACAAAGGCAGGGAAAGGCTGCCGACACCCAATGAATGGCAGGCCAGGTGTGTCCCACTACCAGCTGACAACTGTTTAATCTACTGGGTACCTTGGCACTTGAGTCTGGAGGCGGTTTTTTAAGAAAGGACACAAGGTTTAACGTGACAACAGCATGAAGCTTCCTTACCCAGCCTGAGTTACAGGCAACATTAAACTCTTCCCAGCCAGACCACGTGCTGGGTGGTGGTCTCCTATCTTCTCTACGATGCTCATGACTCAAGCTAGGAGGGGAGAAAAGGATGCTGGGCATGTGATGACTTCAGAAAGGAATGGATTGGAAAGGACAGGCTAGCTACCCCCCCAGGTGGAAGCAGTTGGTTTTTCTCTAAGAGAATATTGTCAAAATTGGGTGCCTAGAAGCTCATGAGGATTCAGAAGCCAGGAGGGGAGCGAGCCTCTGTACCAGCTGTCATCAGGTGCAAAGCTAACGGTTTAGAGGGAAAGAAGTTTCCACCTGACTATAAAACCAACTCAACCGAGGTGTGGAGATGAAGTCTGGACAAATTACAAGGCAGTCCAGACCAGAAGAGGTGCTTCCTCTCGGAGGAGGAAAGGGGGTTATCAGGAAAATAGTTGTGCAACAGGGGAGTGAAAGAACTGGAGGTTCAGAGAGGCCCAGCAGCAGGGAACGGGGCCCTGGATCAAGGGATCAGGGCATGGCACTGGTAGGGTGGAGGGGGGAGTCTGAGAACGGGCAAAGTCCTGTGTGGCCGGAGGGGAGAGCACCTGGGGAGGCGGGCTGGGCCCATCCTAAGGGTCTGGTGCTGGCAGGCACGGGCAAAAACAAACAGGGGATTCAAGCCTTCAGGGCTGCTCCTCCACCTCTCACATGGAGGCCAGGAAGCCAGAGATTCCAGTGTATGAGAAACGGGCTTCCGGCAGGCCCACCCACCTCTCGATGAGGTTGGAGAGAAGGTATCGAGTGTACTTTGCGAAGTCCCTGTCGTACTGTAATGCCACAGCTTCCACCTCCTCAGAACTGACTGTGCAGATTCATACGATTTGCACTTTAAATGTAAGAATATCAATCATTTAGATTGCAGAAGCAAACACTTGCAAGATGAACCTTAATTTACAGCACTGTCCATATGTGATGCTCAGGGAAGCAGCTCCCTTGGGGACGGAGGGTGCCAGCTCTGCGGGGAGAGGGTGGTACACGCCGGGAAGCAGTAAAACGTTAGCACTAGTGATGATGTTCATGGAGCAGAACCGGTGCTCCTGGCCGAACCGGTGGACTGTTTTCAGGTAGGAGACATAGGTTTATGGGGTGCCATCCCCGCTCTGGGGCCCTTTTGCGGGGCTTTGGGTTAGGGTTCCAGTCTGTGACCCTGGAATGAACACAAAGCAAAAAAGCTCACAGGGCCCACCAATGAGGCTGCCAAAAAGGGGTTGGGCACCGCGACGACAGCCCCATACTGTAGACATTGAGAAGGTGCCACTCTGCCAGGCAGCCTGGTCTGGGTGTCACTCCTTTCCTCTTCCCTCCCCACCATCTGGGGGAGGTGCTAAAGAGGTGCTAACTGGGAAGGAAGAGGCAGCAGGATGACAAGAGGAATGCAGTGAAAAATCTGCATAAACATCAGGACATGATCATTTCAGGAATAATTAAAAGACCAAGACTGGGACATGCAGGGAAAATACACCCCAAGGTACAGAGATCAACAGGGGAGACGAGCCTGGCCGCCCCAGCACTTTAAAGACTGGGCCCCCGGGGCTCTCTGGAAAGCCTCAGAACTCAACAACTTTTTTCAGCATCCACATTCCAAACAGGACGTGGAATCAGGGACGTGCGGCCCACTGCCGCCTGCTGCTCTGCTATTCATTATAAAATCATCACCCCATGGTCCTGCCCCACCCCCCGCTGTGACCGGCACCTCTTCAGCTATTTAATCTGTAGACGAAAGTACAAATTCTTCATTCTGTTTAGAACATGCTGGAGTGTGACTTAAAGAAATACATTCCTCTTGGGTTATCATGCTACAAAAATGACAGAAATGCAGGCCTGAGGGTTTTAATTTTAACAGTAAATTGCTAACCCCCCTTTCCCTCCTTGGCTATGCGAAGGCAGGCGGGTGCACAGAAAGCAATCTGTATGTATAAAACTAAAACTCAGATCCTGGCACCAGCGCTTGTGGGGCTGCTCCTGGCGTTCTGGGGGAATCCTGAACGTGCTCCGGCCGTCTGCGCTTGTCCCCGGCCCGGGGAAGCTCTACAACATCCCAGGCCTTAAACTGCTAATTCCCCTCCATATCCTTTGGCTCTCGGTCACTCCCTCAAGGGGTCCCTTCCCTGCCCCACTCTCGCCGCTGAACCCGCCACCTCCGCGAGTCGCTCTGTCCCGTTACTGTGCCTCTGCTCCACACCCTCCTGTACCTTCCCACTGGCACACAACACGGCTTTAGTCCTAGGCTCACGGAAGGCTCTATTTGCCCCTCTCCCCTAACCACACCGAAAGCTCCATTCTGGTGTGGTTCATTTCATTCACTGCTGCGTTTCCAATTCCATCACAGTGCTGGGTGCTCAGCACTTGCTGAATCAAGACTGGCTCAATAAAACAAAGGCATGCTATCTGCCCCACATGAAGAGGCATCCCCTTCATCCATGTGGCCAAAGGGCTGGCCTCAGTACCGGGCCAGGCTGCCGGCAGGCCCTGAGGGGAGCTGGGACCGTGGGGTCCACGTCAATACAACTCTGACCCCTGGGCCTCCGGAGCCTGTCAGGCCGAGCTGGACAAAGCCCATCAGCTTCCTTGCTCAAGGGCTGCAGCAGACACTGCTGGTTTCCCACGTACAACCTCTGTCTTCTCTCTGGGCTGCTGAGGATGCCGCAGCTCATGGCTCACACGTGTACCTTCTCCAGAGGCATGACCTCAAAGCTGCCTAGAAGCTGG
>PVIY010064422.1:0-10155 GCA_004026745.1 Myrmecophaga tridactyla
ACAATAATTTTAATGCCTTGATCCATACCCTCAAATTCTCTCCTAAACTTCTGCAGTTTTCCTTGTCCAAGTTGATTATAAAACTACAGGAAAAGTGATTTTATTATCACTCATTAATGTAAGATTCACCAGATGTTTTACCTGGTTATACAGAGGTATTTGCCATTGAGTTAACTATAAAATGCTTATTCAACTCAGCATTAATTTTTACTTTCTTCTCTCATGCTATTTTAAATATAAGAGAATACACTAAAATAATGAAACAAGTTGCACAAACATTGTTTTGTTAATACAACAGTATGCCTGATGTAAGTGATGGCACCAAAACTAAAAGGTGAAATTCCACCATTTTTTCCCTTTTGATGCCACAAAAATGCCCATTCATTCAGCTGTTGTACATTCTTAGAAAGAAGTTGGAAATGATGTACCAGCCAGTACAAAATACAGTATCTGTACACTTTACAAAAGTCTCATATAGCATAGGTCAAACTGTATCATATATATTTCATAATAAAATCAGAATTTTGCTGAAAGTACAGTGTGATAAAAAATATATAAATACACAAGTATACCTAAACATAAACATTATATTCACAAAGGAAAATAATTGGAAGAAAATACATCTTGGGGTTAACGATACTTAATTTTCCTATTTGAATTTTCTTGTATTCTAATTTTTTGAAACAGACAATCTTTACTCCAATGACACATTTTATATATACAAATGTGTCATTTTGAAAAATGTGCTATTCTATCTCCAATGGTTAAAAATCTGGTTAATTAACTATATCTCTATATTTGCCTTCCTCGTCTCTTACCTATTCATTAATGAAAAGATAAGAAAGAAGACCAAAATATGTTCCTTAATATTATGTGCTTTCTATGGGGAAAGCAGCACTCCTTTACAAACCTAACATGCATTAGTCTTCAGACTTTTATCCTTGGAATCATTCCAAGTATCAGAAATTGGTCCCAGAGATGATCAAAAGTTGCATTATCAGCAGCATTTAATATAAGTGGTGCCATGGCATCATCATGGTAAAAGGCAAGGGGTACCCTGACCTGCTTGAATTTACAGTAGTCTCCTGGTAAACTTGTGAAACCCACCTTCCAGGAGAACTTTCTAATTGAACAGGATCTAAAATAAATGTTTAGGTTAGGCATTCATGTACAAAAACTAAATGAATGTTATCTGAAAGGATTGTAATTATTATATTGCTAAAAGTTAGGCTTCTAAAACAGCCTACATTTTTTTCATCTGTGAAAAAATTTCAAGCTGACATATTTCTAGATAGATAATGCTGGAAGTTGTTTTTCACCAACTTTGGCTCATGGTAAGTATTCTTGTATATTTAAAGTTGGAGTGTTTTAGCTTTTCTAATACAAAACAGGAATATTATTATGAGAGTGTGGATATACATATACATATCATGCTGGCCTTACCTAAGTAAGCATACCTAAGTATATTTCCATTTGTAGAAATGAAAACATAGAATTGATGGAATCAGAGTTGTCAAGAAAGGTGTATATAGCCAAATATAGTTTTTGAAAGAAATTTTATTTTAAACAACCCCTAAAAAACATATTTTCTGAAAATTAAGTGCAATATGTGTGCTATAATATTAATACACCCCAGTAATTAACTTTTTTAACTTCTTACCTGTCATTTCTATTAAATAGCACAGGACTCAAAAGAACAATAAGTGAAGCATAAATATCTCTATCATTGTTTTCTACATATCTAGGATTATTTTTCTATTTTTTCTGAAATTACTTTTAAGTAGAAATAGAGTGTTATGAACATGATCTCTGGACTCACATATTCTTGGCAGAATCACAGATCAAACAGCTGTTAGTGGTTATGTCTGGATAAGTTAACGTCCTGTGCCCTTTTTATTTTCTAAAAAGATTATGCACTACTATTACCCATGGTATAATATTTTTATCTGAATGAGGAGGTAAATAAAAGAAGCATTTATAAGAATGTCAAATTGATTTTAATAATGTGATATATATGAGCTTCTATTAGATAATATCAAATGATAATTTATGGCTAATTTAGATTGGACAGTCATGTTCATTCTTTTCAGTCATATTTTGTAAACTACTATTTATTATGAATATTTAGAGTCTAGAAACTTTGTTTTTTAAATGCCAGATCATTCATAAAACAGATATAATTTCAAAACATTTACACAAAGCACCACCTTTGATTTCCCAACAGTTTACAACAGTGAATGCTATAGAAAGGAGGAATAACACAAATGTGCCTGACTTCATCCTTATGGGATTGACAGAATCTGGGGAAATCCGGTGGGTCCTCTTTACACTCTTTCTCCTGATATACCTGGTTATCCTGCTGGGCAATGCAGGTATGATATTGATAATTCACCTGGATCTCCAACTTCACACCCCCATGTATTTTTTCCTCAGCCAGCTCTCATTCCTTGACCTTTGTTACTCAACAGTCATTGCACCTAAAACCTTGGAGAATTTGACTTCCAACAAGTATATTTCATTTGTGGGCTGCTTCACCCAGATGTCTTTTTTTTTTTCTTATTGGCTGTCACTGAATTTTTCCTTCTCTCTTCAATGGCCTATGATCGCTATGTGGCTATTTGCAATCCTCTAAATTACCCAGTTGTCATGTCCATAAGACTCTGCTGTGCTCTCATCACTGGATCCTATATGATTGGCTTCACTGAATCATTAGTCAATCTTATTTACATGAACAGTTTGCATTTCTGCAAATCTAATGTAATTTATCACTTTTTCTGTGATGTAATTCCAATGTTAGTTCTGTCCTGCACAGACACTCATGACTCTGAAATCATGCTATTCATTGTCGCTAGTTTAAATGTACTGTTGTCTCTTATCATAATCTCTATCTCTTATGGGTCCATTCTGTCCACTATCCTGAAGATTAATTCCACCTCTGGAAAGCGCAAAGCCTTCTCTACTTGTGCCTCCCACCTCTTAGGAGTCACCATCTATTACAGCACTACAATTTTTATTTATTTAAAACCAAAAAAATCTTATTCTTTGGGAAAGGATCAAGTGGCTTCTGTGTTTTATACTATGGTGACCCCCATGCTTAATCCACTCATTTATAGTCAGGAACAAAGAAGTGAAAAATGCTCTCATTAGATTCATGCAGAAGAGAGATGGTGGGAGATAATTTAAATTATGGGGAGGCTGAATATTTAATCTCATCTTTTGAGTCCTTCCTATTTGAGTATAATTTACTCTCAAATATAATGATACACTTTAATTAACTTGCATTTATTCTGCGCCATCTGTCCAACATCACACATGATCTAGAATATTTTGAAAAATATGTTAGAAATCTGCATAATAATAGAAAGTTATAAAATATATGACATCCCTTTGGCATAAATATATGTGTTTTTAAGAGCAATATGAAAAATGTTTTGCATCACCTTTCAGAACGTATCATAGAAATACCCATGCATGTTCCAATTTCACAGAATTGTATTATGGGGAAGACTTCCAGGGGTCATTCCATTTATTCTTTAGAATAGAATCATAGTTGAATCATAAAAAAAATGCTGCTTTTGACATGCAATCTAGGATTTAGCTTTGTCAGATTTTTAGCAGATTTCCCCTTGGTAAATCTCAGTTTCCTAAAGTGTGAAAAATATATAATTGTAAATCCATTGAGTTACTATAAAGATTAAATCAGAGGTTAAATATGGAGAATTTAATAAAGTTCTGTTAATTAGTTACTATCATAATCCAAAAAATTACAGTCTTGCAAAATTTTGAATGTGCACTGTTTTGTTATGAAACATTCACTGGTGTTTCATAAACAAATAGCTAAGAATGGAATCTTGATTAATCTTATTAATAAACAAATAGCTAAGAATGGAAATCAACTTTAAACATTAGTTAGGGCATTGGAAAATATTATAATAATATTTAATAAGAGCAAAAAGTAAATGTGAGTCCCAAAGAAAATTTGATAATCATTTTAAAATATTAAAGAAAATAGAAATATCCTAATTATATTTTATATTTTTTCATGGTCTTCTAGACTACTACTTATTATGTATAGGTTTATATTACATATGTGTTCCACATTTTTTCTCTTTTTTACTGTTTTGCAGTTTTCCTTTTACACATCAGTGAAATGCTTTATAATTGTTTTGTCATTTAATGTTGATAGATGGATCTTTTGTTGGTACACAGGTGAGATCAAGACCCTCATCTTGCAATATTTTAATACCTGAAATTATATAAATTCAACAGATTAAAAATATGCATGTAGTATCATCTTTTTTTGTGTCTACCTGCTAATTATTTGAAGACCTCAACATTCTGTGATGTATCAATAACTGCCAGTCATTTCTTTGTTTAAATTCAATATCATAAAAAAGTGCATATTGTTGTTTGTTGACAAAAATGCTCAACACATTATATAATTGTGTAGACAATAAGGAGCTCGGGAAATACTTAACTTTTAACTAAACTAAGAATGCCCTACCCTCATAATATAGTCCAATGAGGACTTATGTTGTTGTTATGTGTATGTAACAGAAACTTTCACCAACATAAAAGCACTAAATTATTTGCATTTTCCTTCATCCATATTTGTATCAGTGTATATCATATTTTGTGTAAAATGTGGTCTGAATATTTTTCTAAATTTCTACCCCAAATTCAGCAAAACGTGTTTGCTTCCCTCCTTATTTATTTATATATTTATGCATGTATTAATTTTATTTTTATTAGAAATGTTGAAGGTTTAGAGGAAAATCATGCATAAATTGCAACTCCCCAATAAATCCCCATGTTACTAATTTTGCATTAGTGTGCTAACAATTTAAATTGTGATTAATTATAGGTTATGCTTTGTATTAGAATTCAATGCTTGTATTGTACACTCTTATTTAATTTGTATTCTAGTAATACAGGTACAACCTAAAATTCCCCTTTTTACCACATCTGAAATCCTTTTGTCCGGTGCCATGCCATACCGATGTATAGTAATTTCTTCATCTATTAATGATGAAGAAAATAGGACAGGAAAATGGTAAGATAAAATATGAACAATAGTTGCTGTTTGCAAATGATTGATTTAATATAATAATTGTAGAAACATATTAGATTTACTGAGAACCAACTTAATGCCAGGCTATAAGCAAAAGCTCTCAGTTCTATAATTAACCTGGCTTATCTTCACAAGCTAACTCTCAAATAAGTACTTGCAATATCTGAAGTTTAATCTACATTAATAGAAAGCCATCCCCCTATTTGCTCAGGTAAAGTCTTAAGAGTCACCAGGGGATTTTCTGTCACACACGTCATCCCAAGTCCATCAGCATATCACACTTATTTTCTGTACAGAAAAATTTGAAGTGAGACTATTTTTCAACACCTCTTCTGCCACCAACCTTGCCCAAGAAAGCATCATCTCAGTCTCTAAATTATTGATGAAAACTTCTATACCCTTCTATATCGTCTCTCTATTTTCTGGCTTAGTCCTCTTGAGCTTGATCTCAATGTATGGGCAGAGTCATACTATTACCAAAGTAAGTTGGATCATGTTATTTTTCTTCAAATAACCTACAAGGCTTCCCATCATACTAATGGAAAAATTACATTTTTTTATCAAAGCTGCATATCCAAACTTATCCTGCCCCTCCTCCTTATCCATAGGAACTCATCTGAGTATCACTGAGTATCACTGAGTCTGTCACTCTTACTTTGGAACAGCCACAAGGACCTTTTTTCACTTCCCTATATCCATTAATCCTGATGCTACCTGGAGTTTTTCATTTTTTCTTTTTCCTGAAATTCCCTACCCCACATAATTGCATGGATCCTTTCTCAATCTCTTCTTCATAAAACCTTTCCTTACCACCTTATTTTAGATTACAACTGTCCCATCCCTCCTTCTTGGTACTTTGTTCCTGGCAGTTATCCCATTTAATAGTGTATATATTTTGCTTATGCCATTTGTTTCTTTTCTGTTTTCCTCCACTATGAAAGCTCTATGAGCACAAGATTTCTGCTGGTTATTTTCAGTTATTTATTCCCAGCATGTAGAAGAGTGCCTCAATAAATATATTTGAGTTGAGTTTTACAGATGTAATCTCTCTGCCCACAGAAATTATAGAAGTCAGTCATCATCAATCCATAGTTTCAATGGCAAGTTCACATTTGAACCCAGACTGGTAACTTTAGAGCTCACAGTCTTGATCACCACTCTATATCATGTCTGTTTCTCTACAAAGGATGCTACATTTACTGCAGAAAAAATATAATAATTTTTAAGATTTTTTTTTAAATAAGGGTCACTGAGATGTATATTCCTGGCAGACATTCTTTAGATATATAGAGACAAGAGTGTGGCTTTGGCAATACCAGCCCAAACTTTCAAACATAGAAGTACAATCGTATTAACAGAAGGAAAGAACTTTGTAAAGAAGGAAATATTTACCAGGTAATGTGATTGGGATATGGAGAGAACTGTATTTATTGGGTACATGCTATCTTTGTGTGAGAAAGGGATTCAGAATGGTGGGGTTCAACAAAGGGATAAGAATCATCCTTGGATGTAACAGAGCAGACTTTTGTTTTGGGTTACTCTTTTCTATGACACTATCCTGGGACCCAGCTTTCTTCTGTTTTTGCTCTACTGTCTCTCAAGAGGTTGTCTTTTCTGCATGGTTGGGATATTTCACATATCATTCTGTCTATATTTGAATCTGAAGGAAAAGTATCCTTTTCATATTGTGAAAAGAATTCTCACATTTTGTCTTGTGCAAAATTTTAAGGAAAATTTCAATTTCATGAATAGACATAGGGCTGTTTTTGTTGCCTGTTTCTCTTGTGTGAACATCTTTAAGGAATAGTAAATGTCATCTAAATTATGAAATGTAACAGCAAAAGTATTTTATAACATTTTATTACAATCTCTTCAATATTTATGGGTAACTATAATGCTATCACTTTTTTGGAAATGCAAATGGTCAGGCTTTACTCCAGACCTACTGAACCAGAAATTCTTAAGGTAGGAAACAGGTATCTGTATTTTACTGAGCCCTCCAGATGGTTATGATGCTCCTTCTCAAGTTTGGGAAGTGGTCAAGCAATAGGACTCTCCTGTAGCAGTTTTTCTACAGTAAAGCCACTGGAAACTATCACTACTTTGCTTTCCTTCCAGTCCATTAATTTCTTCCTTCCCCACCCCGCATCCATTCAATCAGATTCACAAAAATAACCTACACATTTAAAAAACAACATAAAACTTTATTATGAAATCTTGTACTATCATCAGATACAGCTGAAGGAAAAAGGATAAACAAACAGGGAGATTTCATCTTTCCATGTAGAATAGCAACCTTGGAATAGACTTATGTATGGATGGTTAGAATTGCAGTTGACTACAAATGCTCTGTATTAAGTGACTTAAGTAAGTATCACAATGTTCCCGTTCTATACAGAGAACTGGGTTTGCATTTAAAAAATTTTTGCTATAGTGCAAAAGGTATGAAACAAGACTTCATCTTTATACTCTATTTCTTAATAGAATATAAAGTAGCTTAGTGTTTTATATTATTTCATATAATGTTAACTTTAAAAATGGGAAATTCAGAAATGGCAATCTTACTTTCCAAAATAGTTCATTTGTACTTTTGAGGTTTTTTCCCCCTAAGGATTTCTAAGCACCAGTTCAATAACTATACTTTAATCTACACTAATGACTGACAACCTAGTTTTATTCTTTTAATTTTGCAAATCAAGATGACTGGGTCATCCAAGCTTTGGCTGATTCTCAACAATTTCTTATAGAAAAAACCTGATTCAGACTGTACGTAAGAAGAGGTACCAAAATAGCTGTGTCTAGACTGGCCTCTCTACAAGGAGAGACTGGCTATTTAGTGCAATGTATTTTTCTCAGACTCATGGCTTCCCCATGTGATTCTATTACTTACTGTACTGATGGAAGGAGCAGCGGGAGCATCAGGGATTCTGCACAAAATGTCACTCTAGACAATGCTCTGCACTGTTCATAGGGAAAAGAGTGATGGTATCCATTCAAGCAACAGGATCCCTACTGCAACTTTGGTGACATGCTTTTCTCTTAAATAGCTGGACAAAGCTGCACTCAAAAATGCATATTTGCCTTTGGTCATACTGGAGCAAAAGGTGATGATTTAAAATTTGGTATTGTAGTATCCAAATATTCTTGAGAAAATTTAGCTTTCCTATTACAAATGTAGACTATTTACTGCTAAATTTTACCCATGTTAGCCATCATTAAGACTGAAAAGATGACTTCTAAAACAAACCATATCATTTGCATTTACAATTAGTCATTTAACCAGAAACAAAAACAAAAACAAAAAGACTGAGGGTTTGTGAAGAATTGGTCAGGAAGTGGTATTGAAAGTGGGTTTCAGGTTCTAGGGTACTATCAGATATCAAAAATCTCATAAACTTCTTTAGAAATAAAATGCATATTTCTCATAAATATTTAGGGAACATACTGGCATTGAAATCAGTATCTAAGTAAGGTGAACATATTTAAACAAACTGCTAATAAATTTCAAACCTCCCCAAGAGTATATAGTTTGCACAGTAGTTTTAAAAGGAAGAAAATTATTTTTGAATTATAATCATGACTTTATTAGATCATAAATAAGGTCAAAATGTTAAAGATACATTGACATGCTAACAAGTTTTTGCTTTCAATAACAATAACAAAAGATTTACATGGTATACTTTTATAATAGGTTATAAACATTTTATAACTGTACATTTGTTACCCCCATACTGAACCTACTATCTTCTACATGTAGGGACAGATGTACACAGCACAAGGAGCTCCAACTTTGATACACTCCAATGTGTGGGTTTGGCTGTTGCACACCATTTCCTTAGTTAGGGTGATGTTGCAGACGCTGGTCAGTATCTACTATTACTAATTCACCAGCTACACTCAAGTTAAGTAGTTTTGTGGTTAAGTGGGTTGATTAGCTTCCCAAGCAAGCTACCTGTGGTAAGGTCTACAGGGAATCTAAGTACCATTTTTTTTCTGTGAAAAAATGTGCCCCAATTCCCAAGGGTTGACTAAAAAACTTTGAAATATATGAATGGTGACTGCTTATATGTCTCTGTTTGAAGGAAAGATCAATGGTTAGTAGCACTGTTTCTGGAACAATGGCTAATAAAAAGATTTGCCTTCTTATTCACATGTAAATTCATTTTAATTATAACCTTCAACACTGAGAAAGAAACAGTGAGGTCATTCAAACTAGTGAGATGTTATTGGCTGGTAGGATTTAATAAGAAATATTTTATTGACTATTCTAATCAGAATCTGTCTACAATGAAAAGAAAAATCTCTAATATGTAAAAGCAAGGATGAGAAAACAAATGAAATCATTACTGGATACAAATTCACTACTTAATAGTGTTCCTGAAAAAGAAAGTTTGAGAGCATGCAACCACTCTAACAAAAGGACTATAAATAAAACTAAAAAAAAAAAGCGAAAAGAACTCACTCATCCTGTGTCCTTTGCTCCTCCCTCTCTTTGGCTCAGGATTTCAATCTACCCAATTTTCACCATTTACCTCCCCCTATTATTTGTTTATTTTCATCCTTATTTTTTACTCATCTGTCCATAACTTAGATAAAAAGGGCATCAGGCAATCACAGAGGTTGTATGGTTTTACATTTCCACAAACAGTAAACATGTGTTTCAATTTATCCACATCCTCTCCAATACTTGTATTTCTTCTTTGTTTAATAGCAGCAATTCCTATAGGTGTGATTTTATATTTCATTGAAATTTTGCTTTGTATTTCCTTAAAAGTTCATGAAGATGAGTATCTCTTCATGTGATTTTAGCAATTTTTTATTTCCTCTTTGGAAAACTGCATATTTGATCTTTTGCCCATTTTATAATTGTTTAATTTTTCCTTATATTGTATTATCCTTCATACATGCTAGATAGCAAACCCTTATTAGATATATGGTTACCTTCTCTCCCATTCACTTGGCTGCCTTGTCAACATTTCTGAAACATATATTTCTATTGAGAAATATCCATACACATCAGTCCAACCATATTATACAATCAGCGGCTCACAATATCATCACATAGTTGTGTGTCTTTCACTGTG
>PVIY010064423.1:0-10153 GCA_004026745.1 Myrmecophaga tridactyla
GGGAAATGCAAATCAAAACCACAATGAGTTACCACTTCACACCCACTAGAATCACCACAATATATATATATTATATATATATATATATATATATATATATATAATATATATATATCAAATTTAGAAGAGGATGTAGAGAAACGGGATGCTTATTCATTGTTGGTAGGAATGTAAAACAATGCAGTCACTATTTGTGGTAACTCAGGAAGTCAAATATATAATTACCGTATGGCCAGGCAATCTCACTTCTACCTATAAATCCAAAAGAATTGAAAGCAGAGGCTCAAACAGAAATTTGCACACCAATGTTCACAGTGGCATATTCACAACTGCCAAAAGATGGAAGCAACCCAAGTGTCCATCAGCAGATGAATGGATAAATAAAATGTGATATATACATACGATGCAATATTATTCACCCACAAAAAGGAAATAAATCCTGATACATGCAACAACATGAATGAACCTGGAAGACATGTTGAGTGAAATAAGTCAGACACAAGGGGGCGAATATTGTATGATCTTATTGATATGAAATAATTAGAATAAACAAATTCAGAAAGTCAGAAACTAGAATATAAGTTTAGCAGGGGGTGGGGTATGGGTTGGGGAGTTATTGCTTAATTGGTCAGAGTTTCTATCTGGAGTAACGGAAAAGTTTTGGTAATGGATGGTGGTGATGGCAGCACAACATTTTGAATGTAATTAACACTGCTGAATTACATATTTGAATGTGGTTAAAAGAGAGAAATTGAGGTGCTATATATGTTACTGGAAAAAAATGAAAAAGATTATATGGTTGTACAATATATGATTATACAATTGAACCCTAATGTAAAAATATATGATCGTATAATGGAACCCTAATGTACACTATGGATTATAGTTAGTATTATAATTAAAATAATATTATTTCATCAATTGCAACAAAGGTACCACACTAATACAAAGTGTTAGGAAGAGGGAAAACTGTATGTTTGAAGAGGTTGAATATAGGAACTTTGTATTCCCTGCATGATTTTTCTAACAAGAAAAAGGAAGGGAGAAGAGGAGGAAAGGCTTCTAGAAAGTAGGAAGAACAGCAAGAGCATGAAAGCAGAAGGATTATAGAATGTGCTAGTGAGAGTGAGAAGAAGACCATTCTTATTAGAGAGCAGCTATGGAAGTTACAGGCAATGTAGTTGAAAAATCAGATTTAAGAAGGCAGATTATGGAAATCCTTAAAGCCAGGTGTCAGGTTTCAACTAGATGTAGTAGTCAAGAAAAAGCCATTTGAGGTTCATGAATAGAGGAGTGACAAGACAAACTGTGTTTGGGGAAGATTAATCTGGAATGGACACACAGGATAACTTTCAGAAATAATATTAAAAGCTGGGAGACCAACAATGAAGAGCTCAAAGATTGCCATGGGAAACAGGAGGGAGAATCATTTTTAACACACTCTGCTGTCCAGTTGCTTTTCATTACCTTGGCTTCAATTGTTTGAAAGCAACTTATTCTTTCCTGCCTTGCTTTTTATCTGCAGGCTTCTCTACCAGAACATTCAATGTGACATGAGATGCAGTTTTAAGAAACATAGCCACAATCAAATATCACCTAGGAAACCAAATATAACTAAATGCAAAATGTTACCCCACACTGGGAAATAGCTGTGAAATCTGGTTATAGCTGTGTTTATTGTTCATTAAACAGTATATAATAGGAAAATAAGCTAAATTAATCCAAATGCAAATTAAATAAGTTCGATGTAGAAAATGCATGTGTTATGTTGTGGAAATTGGCATAAAGTCTTCTCTAACACTGAGAGGTTTTTGGCAAAACTAGTTTGCCTTAAAGAACTACTTTGAGTTTGCTCTGTTCTCAGGATATTTCATAAGTAAAGGACAACAGGCATGTGTGAATGATTTGCGTGTTGAACTGCATGTTCTTTTCCACAGGTCCCCTGGTATCAGGGAACTGATGTGAGACTTGACCAGATGATACATTCAAGTGCCAGCAGGAGGGAGCTATATGGGAATTTTTGGTAGGCAGAGGGAAAAAAAAAAGATTATTCTTAAAGATGAATGAATCCAAGATAATACCTCCCCGCCTAAATCCTTTTTCAAAAATGAAATTACACTCCAAATATTAATAACTCCAATTGGTTAAAGGGGCCTTCAGCAAAATATTCTCAAAGGCAAACAGATACCTGATCTGTGATCCAAGCAGACAAAAAACTTTTACAATTATAGAAATATAATCACTTGCCAATTGACTGCGATGCAACTAAAAATTCACACATGACTCTGAAGACCCAGAGACAAAGTTACTTGGATAGTAGAATATTTTAAAAGAATTGAGAAAAATCCTAAAGGAAATTTACATTCATGTATTTACATATGTATGTGAATGTACTTATTATAATTAACATAATCTGCATTTGGTTTTATGTATATAAAGATACCTGGATTAAGCAGCAATTCTAGATTTAGTTTAGGATTGATTCCAAAGAGTATCCAGTGACTTTACTGGGAAACAATGCCTAGAGCCAGATGCTATTGCTTCATATCAATGCTCCTGAGAGCTGTTTCAATGAGTTTACTTGTTTTGGCTGAACTGTCCTGCAGACTGATAAAACGTTTGTCACCCAAGGTGTGCCAAAATCCAGATACCTTTGTGTTTTATATTTTTTAATATATAGTGCATCTAAGTTCTTCAATCAATCATATAGCACTAGTTTTGTTCAATATGAAAGCCAGAGGAAATTGATGATGGATGTTAAAGTAGAAGAGTTCTAAAGTGTCACTAATCTCTGAAGTACTAGGGCATTCTAAGGAAACTCATCAATTGAGATAAACTGCAACAGCATCATAGAAAAGTGTGGCACGGGGTGGGGGGGGAACTATTTGGGATCCAGAGGATATTTTCCTGCTTTATGTTATAGGGGTCCTTTCTTCCTAACCACAATCCACTAAGTAAATATATCTATGTATCATTGCTCAGAAAATGCAAGGCGTTCTATAAAAAGGGGGAAGGGCAGGAGAGAAAAGAAATGAAAACATCATCACATTTCCATTTTTCATCTGAAGAAGAAAATTGCATATTGGGATGCTCATTATAATTCCTGCATGCCTAAAAGCATTCCTTCTGGCAAGAAAACCCCTAGTCCTAGCAGAAATACCATTCATTTCATTTAAAAAACACTAGAACCTTTGACCTACTCAGACTTTGAAAATTTGCAAGGCTCAGTCAGTCATATATCCAATAAATACATTTTGAGCACTTATTATGTTCTTTGACATCATAAATATTCTGAAATAAGGTCAGGTTCAAATTAATAAAATTATGGGTATTTTCTTTCTTCACTACCTTATACATTTATGCATTTTCCACATTTTCAACAGTGAGTTTGTACAATTTTCATTACAAAAAAACTCAAAGTTAAAACTGAAAAGCATAAAAAATGCAAAGTCCCCTCATTTCTTTGATATTCAGGCAGCAAAATACTACGTGCAGACCAGGGTCTAGAGAACAAAATGAGGCCAGTCAACAGCTAAAGTACTACCTGGTATGGAAACACCTCCACTTTCCCAAAGCCTGAAAATTTTTTGTTGAAAACTTTTTTTAAATTTCATTAAGGAAGACATGGATCTACCAGCAAAGATCCACAGGATAAAGACAGGTGGGAAAGCAAACTATAATTCTGAGAAAAAAGAATAATAAGAATGGCTAGCTGCATGAGCCAAATCAATCCCTGTACCCATCGAGCTTTATCAAGTGTTATCAGAAGGACTGGAGGGAGAAAGCAGTGGAGACCTCATAATAGAAACTCAAATAAAGAAACACTTGACAGGGATATATTCTCAGGTGTTTAACTAGCTTTGTGCAGCATCTTGCAGCACTTTCTCTGACCACAGAAGGCCTATAACTGGAGTTGAAGGATCCTAAAAGCAAACAAACAAACTAAACACAGGTTCCAAAAATATCTCACACTACAAAGGCCCTGGATTGAGGAAAAACTCCAAATCATCCCTAGAGGTTGTGAGTTGAAGCATATTATATTGTGTGTTATCCTCTGTCCACTCAAATCTTGAAATGTAAAGGCAAAGTTGGGTCAAAAGAGCCAGGTTGATTTCTACCGCCAGCCCAGACGGACTTACAATCAACCTGAAACAAGCAAGGAAAGGACACAACTTGGGAACCAACAATGTGCAAGACACTGGACATCAGGCAAAGAAGGGCAGTAATTACAGTAAGAAAACAAACAAGGTAAGTTCTAAAATTGCTCCAACCTACTGCCATGAGAGAATTTCCTCAACCATAAAGCAAGGAGGTAGAAGCCAGGTGGAGCCTAGCAGACTCTGAGTTGAGAAGATGGAACTAAGAGTCAGGACAGAACAAAGTATAGAGAGGATGCATATGACTTGTATAAATCTTAAAAACATTATATGGAGGAAGAAAAAAACAGGCATAAAGAGCACGTACTTGGGCAGGCCACGGTGGCTCAGCAGACAGAGTTCTTGCCTGCCATGTCAGTACCTGCCCATGCAAAAAAAAAAAAAAAACAGCACATACTCTATGATCTCACAGTGGTGCCTTTAGAAGGGAGAGCGACAGACCGGAAGAGGCACAAGGGGACTCTCTGGTGAGATGGAACTGCCATAAAGTTTAATTGGGGCATTGGTTACATAAATATGAGCGTTTGTCATAATGTACTTCAGATCTGTGCATTTTTCTGAATGTAAATTTTACATAAAAAAAATGCCCTCCCCCCCAAAAAAAGGGAGAAGAATGAAGGAAGGAAATTCAATAGTAATTATTCGTTCAATTTTACAAGGAAAGATGAAGCAGTTTATATCTTCTTTGACATTAGATATGAAAATAAACAGGAAATTATACCTATATTGAAGGATGTATTAAAATCGTATCCGTATGTGACTAACAAAGTAGCATAAAAATTATTTTCTTAAACCAAAGTCTCTCAGTGGATTACTACTCTCACTATCAATAAGTAACCAGGCAAGCACTCCAGAAATATAAGGGCTATAATTAAATATAAGCAATAAAAATGGTCTGCAAATACCATACGCTGAAGATGGCTGAAATGAAATTAGTGAAACCATAAATTTCAACTCATAATATACTCTGATAAGGAGCAGGACCCTGAATTGTAGAGACTATTTCTCCTTGAACCATAGGTCCAAGTGTCCCCTGGGAATTGTAGGGACTAATAGTTTTAACTTGAACCCCACAAAGGCTTGAGGAAGCCTGGCTCTTGCTCAATCTGTTTGGAATTGTATATGTGTTAATATCAACAGTCAGTAGACCTTGAGGAAACCCAAAATTGTCCATTCTTGATTCCAGAGGTATGTATAAGCAAGAATGATTTCCATTCTTCAGCAACAAGCTAAAACATACATCTATGAAATCTCCTCCCAAGAGTTCCAGTGTCTTCACCCTTGCTGTCAGAAGACCCTTGATTTAGAGGCCATCATCTGACCTCTGTTTAGCTCCACTGAATACCTGTGGGCTGAGGAATAAAAAACAGGTGCAAAGAAACAAAACTTCAGACATTACCTTCAGTGCTGCCTGCTTGTGAGTGTTCCTTTGTACTTACTTGCCTTACCTCCTGGAATCTGCCTATTAATGATGCCATGCTGCTCATCTAGCTTTACTGACACCTCTGGACTTAGCCTCCTACCTGCCTAGACCTATCAGGTTGCAAAGTGGCACTGTTAAAAGGAACTTCTGATCTTGCTTATCTGAGCAAATCAGCCCTAATACTGTCTTAATTTAAAACAAATCAAGTAAAATGTGAAAAACAATGTAGATAGAACTGTTTTTAAGTGAAATTTTACAAAAGTGATAAAGCTTGGGTAGCTAATGTGAATCTAAAGCTCTATGAATTAAGATGAATTTTCATTAAGAAGCATTCCTTGAGGCATCTCAAATACATCAGCAATTAAGAGGCCTGTAATGGGTCCACTGTGTCTCCGAAAAAAAGACAAGTTCAAGTCCAAACCTCTCATCCTATGAATGTGACCTTCTTTGGAAATAGGGTCTTTGAAGATGTGGTTAGTTAAAATAAGGCCAAAATGGATTAGGGTTGGCTTTGATCCAACATGACTTATGTCCTAGTAAGAAGGACCCAGTCACACAGGGGAGAAGGCCATGTGACCACAGAGGCAGAGGTTGAAGGACTACAGTTGCAAGCCAAGAAATACCAAGGATTGCTAGAAAATCACCATAAATTAAACGCAGTGGGGAAGGATTCTCCTCTATGGTTTCAGAGGGAGCATGACCCTGTCAACATCTTGATTTCAGATTTCTAGACTTTAGGACTGTGAAACAACAACCTTCTGTTCCTTTAAGCCACCTAGTTGGCAGTGTGTAGAACCTTATTAATAGCAGCCCTAGGAAATTAAGACAAACATAACTCTAAATCTTTGACCCCATCCATAGTTTTGCAACCCTGAGAAATCACTTGACCTCCCCGTGTCTCAGTTCTCAGGATCTACTTCCTAGAGTTGTTGCAATGTTTAAATGACAAAATGACATAACATTCAGTACAGTGATTGGCACGGAGCATGGTTAAAAGGTTAAAAGATAGTTGGGTATGAGGGAACTGTTCAAGGTGAAAAAGGATCTTGAAATTTCATAGTTATTAAGAATGCTAGTAAGTTATGCAAAACTTATAGAGAAAAGGCCAGAGGACGGCTATACATCCTTTCAATGTCATACAGGGGCATTGTTCAACAGGTCCCTCTTACAAATTCTGTGTAAGAATGTGCTGGGTTTGACATTACTCAGTAGTATTAATTAGGACTCAGACTCTGTGAGGTGATAGATAAACCTGTAGTTTTTGTTCAGTAGTAGAGATAATATCAAATATTAAGGTTTGGATTTTCTTTCCCCCCCCTTTTTTTTTGCCCTGTGAAACATTCACCAGTTTTATATCTTACCTAAATTTGTGTTTTATTATATTTAATGCCTGTAAATACCCAGTTCCTCAAATATTCTTTTACCATCTTGTTGTTTATACTTTTACCATCTTACTGTTTCCCTTATTAAGGAATTAAATAAATTTGACACATGTTCATTCTATATTTGTATGAGAGTTATATTTTTAACTTCTGGAAATTAAATTTTTATGAGTCATACTTTTAACTTTTTGAAAATTGCATTCAAAAAGTAGTCAATGGTTCTTTTGAGGCAATTATGTGCTATGTCCTAAAACTTCACAATCATGAAATCAATCTTTACAACAATCTTACAAGATAGGACCTATAATTATCTGCATTTTAGATGCTTAGAGGAATGAATTACTTTGTCAATGTAATGCAGCAACTGAGTGACAGAGTCAAGATCTGAACACAAGTGATTCTACTCTTCTATAACAGATGCCTTACTCATCATCCTATATGACATGATGGAATTGCACTGAAGACAACACATGGAAATCAGAAGGTATAGGTCAACAGAGAATGAAAATATAAATAATTGTGGGTTTGGGTAGGGGACAATATCTATCACTCTCTTTTCTAACATGGTTAAACAGAAAAAGATAATCTAATTCTAAATAGTTTCATCTGAGTATTAATATGGAATACCTAAGTTGTTGAGAATTCTTGAATATGATAAAATTAATAACCAAGAAAACAAATGTTCGTATGTAATTTCATTTTCTGCATAGACTTGCCTACCTGGAATTAAGCACCATCCTCTGGAAATTAGTACAGATATCAAACTATTATTATTTCTAATAACGACTGGGTAGTAGCAAATCTATTAAGAATATGAACTGTCATCACAAGGTACTTTTCACTCAGCTACTTATTGGGTGACCTCCATTTTTTCATTGTTAAAATCAGGAAAATTGTAGCATATATTTCTTAGGGATGTTGGGATGACATCTTTACAAAGGTTCTAGAAGAGTATCGGGAACATGATAAAGACTTGATAAATGTCAAACATTATTATCAGCTACAATAACAATTAACCACTACTTCTATTTATTATTACACTCTGTGCTTTACCAAAGTTTCAAGAGGCTAAGTGAATAATTCAATTTTACAATGCTAGAAAGAGTTAAGACTGGTGATTCAAACAGAATTTAAATATAAAGCCAATGAATTCAATGACTATGTTATAATATCTTTTATAATTTAGCATGTCATTTACAATGCAAATCAACCTTTAAAAGCTGTGGTTCTTTATGAGCAAATTTCCAAAATCAATGTCCACCAATGGTTCAATGAAATAAATCAAGACTTGGGCCCTATTAGTTCTTCATCCAGGGCCTACCAGTAGATTCCACACTGGGGAAGCTTCTTCCCCAAGACCCGAGCATCATAATGTGCATTCTACTAAAGAAGATTAGAAAAATCCAATAATGTTTTCCATATTTAGAAAAGCATATTATTTAATGCAGATTTATGGCAATTTAAAACAAAATTAAGCCAGAACCATATTTTAAAAAGAGTATGATTTCAACCATATAAATGTTTAGAATAAAGACTGGAAGGAAATAGCCAGAGGGCTAACAGTAGCTGTAGCATCTTTCTCTCTGCTTGCTGGAATGCTGCTTTCCTTTCCAACCCTCTTCTGTACCATATTTGTTTAGGAAGCACTTAGAAGTTTTTCAAGATCCATCCTTCAAAGAAAACTTTTCAAGTAGCTGCTGCTCTTCTTCATGGAGTCTCAACCCAAGGGAAAATTGACCTTGCTGCACTTTATGATCCCTCACTATGTACTGTACATATATCTAATTGTAGCATCTTCATATCCCCATTAGATTGCAATGTCTTTCAGGACATGGCTACATCAGATTCATTTTCATAGCTGCAAATAAGAAATGTCTAAGGACTGAATGAATGAATGATAAAGTGCATTCTAGCAGTAAGTACCTGTCTTTCAAGTGAATTTCTCAAACATGACCCATTTGTTGTACAAACAGCCTGAAAATACAGCTGGGATAAAAACACACAAACAAAAGCATGGGGGTATTATAGTCTGATATCCTTGGAAATTATTCTCTACAAATCACAACATAAGTTTTTAATGTAATGCCTATGTAGCTACACGTACCCAGGAGACAGAACTAGCATATACACCTCTGTCCCCTCGTTTGTACACTAAATAATGCACATTTTTCTTATTTTTTCTGAACCCTAAATGGGAAATGTGTTTTTAACAAATTTAATCAATACACCAACCTACATTAAATATAAATAAACCCACCACAATAAATAAACAGCAAAAGGCCAATCAATAGCCAACAGTGCAGCTTAACAGCCACTCCAGCAGAAAACTGTCTGAAAAGGTGCTTCACACGCCACTGTGTGCACGATCCACAGCTGCTTGGTATTGATTTGTTACAAGCAAAGAACATCTATTATCATATGCCAGTGTGAACCTATTTCTCCAACAAGTAGCCAGAAATGTACAGCTAGCAATGTAGCAAAGGGTTGCAGGCTGCTAAGGATGAATGGAGCCCCCACATTTTTTCCCCCTCTCTTCATCTTAAAATGGCACTATAAACGCCTAGCCCAGCATCATGTGCCACAGACCATTCCACATTTGCTTCTCCAGGGCATGAAACTGGTAACCTGACCCCCAAATGGTATTTATCTCAAAACTAAGTTGTCCTGTCCACTGTAAAAGGTAATGAACATGGCAAGGCTAGAGAGTAGGTATTTAAAATCACTATTTTGCAAATTCCCTAAAAAGTGACAACTTTCTATATATGTGTGGGTAGGTGCATGTGAGCTGGATGTTGAACAACATTTTATGACATGGAGGAGAGGAACTCAACAGCAGACTGCCAGAGGAGTAAAACCTATGTAAAATTGCAAAATGGAAATGGATTCTGAATTTGCCTGGTGATGTAGTGGGCTACAACATGCCACTAAAAAGAACTCTTGTAAAGTTCCTTTTCTGTTATTGTTCTTAAATGTAGCCCTAACACGTGGGTCATAAGTTGACTTTCAGGTGCTGCTCACCCTTTGAGAGATAAGTCCCTCTTTTTTGAAATTTTCAAAGGTACTGAAGATCATTCTTGGAAAATATGACTTTATGTCTTCTGTAAATCTTATTGGATCCATCATTAACTCAAAAATTGCTTCTGCTATGATTAGGTCCATTTTGGTTTCAAAAAGGCCCTAAAAATAAATTA
>PVIY010064424.1:0-10154 GCA_004026745.1 Myrmecophaga tridactyla
TTTTTTTTTTTTTTTTTTAAGCATTGCTCAGGTGGAGCTCCACTTGGGCTGTATTTGAGGACACAGTAGGAGCTAAGAAATGCCAGGGGTGCCAGGCAAGAGGAGAGTGATCACAGGAGCAGAAGAGGCACTCCTTGGTGTCTGGTCTACAGCGGGCATCCCAGCAGTCCTGGGATGGTCCTGGGCGGGCTTGGACCTGGCCGCTGCCTGCGTGTGGAGGCGGGTGGCTCTGTGGCAGGCGGAAGGCCAGTTACTGAAGTGAATGGACATGGGCTTGGGGGCGTGGCTGGCCTGTCGAGTCTGTCTCCTGCCTGTGGGATGGCTCTGCCGGTCCTTTGCAGCAGCAGGGCAGGTGGAGGGTATCTGGGCCACGTGCTCAGGGACCATTGGCTTCCACGTTGAAGTGTGGGACACAGTCACAGTGTGAGCCAAGGTGGGGCACCGCTGTGGCCGCATGGCAGTGACGACTTGGAGGACATGGTGTCGGGCAGGCAGGAGTGCCCAGCCCAGGTCCCTCTCCTGCCCCTTGTCGTCAAGTGTTGGCCGATCAGAGTGGAGACTGGAGTGACCCACCTCCCTCTGTACACCATGGAGGAAATGCCCATTTCAGGTGCCGCAGTGCTCACTGTTAACCTTATGTTTGACTGAGAGGAGCCCGCATTTTTGGGGGGGGAATTAATAGGAGGATGGTGAGTTAATTTATTGTTTATCATTGCCAGTATACTGGCTGTGGCAAGGTGAGGCTGGCAGGCAAAGCCGTGTGCCGTCTTGTAGCTTGCGGTCTCTGCCTACCTGGCCTCTCTGCCTCGGTCCTCCCCAGCCGCCTCCCCAACTGTCCCTCCCACCTCGAGCCCGCAGCCTCCAGATCCCTGGGGCGCACGCTGGTGTTGTCAGCTTTAGATTTGCTTCTTCAAGCTGCAGCCTGACAGATGTCTCCCTCCAATGTCCGCAGGTCCCTCCAGGGTAGTCACCTATCCTGAGCCCATCGTCATCTCCATCCCTCCTACCAGTCTTGGGGGCATCATCCTCGGCCTTCCTGTGGCCACTCCTAAGCCTCCACATCTGTTACCCAGCTGCCATGTTTGAGCCTACCACCTAACTGTCCCTGGGCCCATCCTCTTTACCTGTCTCTGCTGTCCTTGTCCTTGGCCAGGGTGTCGGCTCCCCTGACCAGAGGAATGTGAGCAGCCTCCAAAGTCACTTAGTCATCTTCTCCCCAACTTTTCAGTAGTCCCCCAGTTCTCCCCCAGGTGAAAGTCAGTGCTTGTCAGGGGCTGGGGCCTGCCAGGTTCCCGGCCCCCTGGTGCCTCGCCCTTGTTCTGTGCCTCAGCTGCACGGAGCCTTGGGCATGTGCCCGAGCACGCTGCCCTTCCCCCTTGTGCGCACTGCACCCTGGGCCGAGAGGGTGCGTGCCCAGGCCCCACTCCCACCCAGTCCCCAGCCCCCATCCCCTGCCTGCTTAGCTGCTCCTTCCTCTGGAAGGCCCTCGGACCCCTATGTGGGTGGGGGCCCCTGCTCCCAGCCTCTGTCGTGCCCAGGTGGTGCCCTCCTGGCACCATCTGAGGTCTGGTCAGGGCCTCCCGGTTGGCACGCTGTGTCCCACGTCCTGTGACAGCACACCTTGTTGAGGGCGGGGCTGCTTTCCTTGGACTCGTTCATGGTTTCATTACTTTTCATGGGATATCTTTTCTTTTCTTGGTGTTTATCCTCATTTTGCTGGACCCAAGTAATTTACTCAGAAAGATTTCCTGGAAGGTAAATTTTCTAACTTCTTACATGGCTGAAAATGACTTTGGTCAGTTGATTTGGTACAGAATTCTAGGTTCAAAATGGTTTTCCTTCACTAGTTAGAAGCTGTGCAATAAGACATTTTTTTCTTTTTATTTTCTTTTTATTTTTTATTTATTTATTTTTTTAAATTTGCATTTGGGCAGGAGGCACCAGGGATCGAACTCCAGACCTCCAGCATGGCAGGTCGGAGCTCTGCCTGCTGAGCCACGGCAGCCGCCCAAGACGTTTTTTTAGGTGTCTTGTTTTGATTTTCTCTGGAACTTTAGACTACCCCTCTTCAGTTTTCTGAAATTTCATAATGTGGGTCTTTTTATATTTATTTATCCCACATGGCCCACAGTGCACCTTTTTTTTTTTTTTCATGGGCATGCACCAGGAATCCAACCTGGGTCTCTGACATGGCAGGTGAGAACTCTGCCTGCTGAGCCACCGTGGCCCACCTGCACCCCTTCATTTTAAAGTCTGGCTTTCTGTGCATCTGAGGGAAGTTTCCTTTCCCTCCTTTTTTTATAATAATAATAATAATGATATAAATGTATATATGTATACATATGATTTACATTTATACATTAAATTTAAAAATTAGATACATATGATTAATATATATGTAAATATGTATGAAATATATAAATATATTTAAATTATATAAAAATACATATTATATATTAGAAATTATATATAAATGTTATATATAAATATTATATATATGTATTTTTTCTTCTCCCCTGTTCCCCTTTGATGGAAGTACTGTTAATCCCGTTTGAATCATCAGTTTTTGTTCTCTAAGATTTACTTAACCTGCTCTGCCTCTGTGGCCATTTTGTCTCAACACTCACCCGCTTCAAGTCAGGAGCTTCTCCTTGTTCCTGTATTTTTCCTTGTCTGCAGCATTCGCTGCTCCTTTGTGGCTGCAGTGGGGTCTTGAAGCTGTGACTCTTTGGAAGTACTTGAATTAAGAATTACCTGTTCCCATCTATCTTGGTCACTCTTTCTCTTGCTTCAAGTCTTCCTTAAATGACTATTAAATTCTCTGAACCTATTTAAGAATGAGAAAATAAATTCCAGATGAATTAAAGGTTTAAATGTACAAAGTAAAGTAATAGAAATCTCTGCTGGGGATCTGGGCAGTTGCAGTTACAATCCGACCTCAGGGCGACTCTCCTCATCGAACCAGGATTCCCAGAAGCTGCAGGAAAGGGCAGACATGTGGGAACATGGAAGCGTTCACAACTTTTGAGTGGCTGGAGTTCCTGTAAATAAAAGCAATGAGTAAATGAGAGTTTGGGGCAAGTACATGTCACCTTTGACCTATTAAAGAATAATCTTTATATTCTACCAAGACCTGTTGCAAAATGGAGAAAAAGACAGCCTCTTAGAAAAAAATGAACAAAGACTGAGGGACAGGAGAGCAAGTCTGGATGGCTGACAGATGCAAAGACAAGCTTCCACACCCCAGAGCTTAGGGAAATACAACCTCAGGTGAAGAGATACCACCTTAACCAGATAAACCAAAAGCAGAGAGCCAGATGGCAGCGGGAGGGGCTTGGGGAAGGTCATCTCAGCTGTCGGTGGTGGAGGTGTGAGTGGGTGCCGGCTCTCTTGCCATTTTCTGAAGTGAGAAAAACACAGATCCTGAGACTCAGCACCCACTCCCATGGAGTGTGACGATTTGGCTCCACGAGGCTTCCTGTAGTGTTGTGGTAGTAAAAAAAATGTAGGAGAAAGTTTCTGCCATTGACAGGAAAGTGGTTGGGTATGTTCTGGCACAGCCACTCCCTGGAATATCCCAGGGGGCAAGGCTCAGTCAGGAGAGGAAGCTCCTGACAGGTGCATGGGATGTCGTCTCATTTTTGTGCGGTGAGCAGTGACGGCCAGGAGATGTGTGCACATTCACACAAAATGGGAAAAGGGTGCACACAGAAGTTAACCTGTTGGCTGGGTCATGCTGGGAGAGAGAAGGAAAAAGAAAAGGGAAAACGCTCTGAAAATGAGAAGTGAGTATAGACCCTACTTGGGTAAAGTGTGTACCTCTGTGCGTTTCAGTGTCCATAAGCAGGGGCTGCCGGCTTCTGGGGTAAGTTGGTTGTATCGCGTGAAAGATGAGTTGCTGAGCAATATGTGTGCCCTGGGGTTCTTTTTGGGCAGGAACAGAAATGAGGCCCGTCTGTGTATTTGCTGGCTTGTTTGTGTGTGTAGGAGCAGTGGCGGGTCAGGACTGCCCCTACGCTACCCCACTGGCACTGGTGGCCTTGGGGGTGGCTGGGGAGATGACCAGCTCACCTCTGCCTATCCTCACATGCGTGGTTGCGCTCATGGCAGCGATTCCTGCTGTGATGGGAAGAGCCTTCCTGAAGAGGTGCTTCAGGGCCAGGGCGCCTGGCGGCTGGGCCTTGGCTCTGTGATGCTGACTCCCTCCGGACTGCCTGTCCCCTCACACCATGGGCTCCAGTTCCCTAGGGAAGAACCCTCAGCTCTTGGGCCTGCCTGTGGAGGAGGCAGGCCAGCCCTCCAGGAGCTCCAGCCTGTGGCCCTCACCCGGTCCTCCTGTGTCCAGGCTCTCCCCTGCCCTGCTGGCCTCACGGCCAGTGCCTGTCAGCAGTCCTGAGCTGTAGTGATGCCGCTGAGTAGTGGGTGCCACGGTGGACGGCTGGAGTCCGTGTTGCCCTCCCTGGGTGCTGCTGTTGGAGTCCATTGGCTGGCATCTTGCAGACATCTGTTGAACGTTTGCTGACGACCCTGACTGCCGATGACCCCTGTGGGCTTTTCGCTAGGACATTTTCCACCTGCTGCGTCCCTGGAGCCTCATGTGCTGGTGTCCGGGTAGGGGTCGGCCTGTGAGCTCAGCTCACCATCATGATGCAAAGCATGCCAGTCACCTCCCTGCATGGAGGCACCAGGGCCCTCCTGGCCCTCAGTCTTGGCCACACTGAGTGGTCTTCAGTGCTGTGGTCCAGGGGACTGTCTTGGCTTGGGGGAGCCCCCCAAGGCCGGTGGGAGCAAGGCCAACTTGGACTGGGGGTGGCACAGGCTCTTCGGACGAGCTCTCTGCCCAGAAAAGGCCAGGCATGGGGCTTACTGCTCCCAACAGGCTCTCCCAGGAGCTTTGTACAATGCAGATTCCCTGGCCCCACCAACTTTTGCTCTGTGGCTGAGAGACACACACTTCCAGGTGACCGCTGGCAGGTGGGGGCCCCAGGCTGGACAGCAGCTTCTTTTTAGTTTATTGGTGGCTCCAGACAGGAGATGGTTAGAGCAATTGCCACAAATGACAGCTGTTGTTAATTATCAAATTAGGCCTGTGTTGATACTTCATGGTCAACTTTCATGAGTTATTTAGCTGTCTGTAACTTATTCTAAGGATGGCTTTAAAGTAGTGCTTAGAGAATTGTAGTGTGTTGCAGGGATGACCTGGGAGAAGAGACTCAGCTCTCCTGGCCCCGAAGACCCACCTCTCCAGGCTTCAGAGCCCTCCGTGTCTTGCCAGTTGCCAGGCTGTGCCGGCAGAGCGAATGAATGCAGTACCAGAGGCTGCTGCCTCACGCCGCATCAGCCCTGCCTCCAGGCGGCCGCTGAGGACTGCCGTCCACCCCAGCGCGGGAGACGGGCCCCAAACTGTGCCAGGCCTTGTGCCATAGGCCATGGGGCTCAAGACCCGGACTCTGCTCCTCCCTCACTTGCCCAGCCATGGGGACCCTGAGAGGGGAGTCAGGAGACTGTTGTTGGGACATGGAAGAGGACGTGAAAGGGAAGGCCATGAGCCACCACACTGCCACTGTCTGTGCTAAAAGAGAAAGAAAAGAAGTGGCAATGGAGGGACGTGGTATCCTGTTTCTCTCTGCCTCCAGGTATAAGGGTGAATTAATGCTAGAGGAATTCAGACATGCCACTTTCAGTATAATTTCGTGGGTGTCTTTGTGGCCAGTTTCCTTCTTTGCTCCCTAAATTTTCCTCTCCTCTTCTAAATTTATGTTGTTTGTTATAAAAGGCAATTTGATTCTTTCCTGGTCCTACTGAGAAGTGAGGCGGGAGCCATCTGCCTGTTTCCCAGGCCCCTCTTTGTGTTCCATGGACCGACTTTCAGTTCCTCCTGTGTACTCGATGGTGTGGGAGCAGGGGGTGGCTGCTACCCAGCCTCTTGGTTTTTCCTCTGCAGCAGTTCTTATGCATTTTAAAATAGAAATAGCCTTGCTTTTACCATTATAATAGAGATGCTCCTTGTGACCAATTTATTTTTATTTATTTATTTATTTTTTAAATTTGCATATGGGCAGGAGGCACCAGGGATCGAACTCCAGACCTCCAGCATGGCAGGTCGGAGCTCTGCCTGCTGAGCCACGGCAGCTGCCCTTCTTGTGACCAATTTAAACAATAAGTGTGGAAAGTAGAAATTTAAAGGAACCCCAGAATTCCACCTGTCCTCCCTAGGACCTGGGCCAGCATCAGGGATGCCACGGCCCATGTGGCCCTGCCTGAGTAGACCCATGGGTCCCAGGCTCCCAGCCCCCTGCACGCTTCCCTTGCTGCTGGCTGTGTGCTCTGGGCACAGACTCGCTCTTGATCCATGCCTGCATTCATTTGGACCCAGGAGCCATGGCCCACGTGGCTGCCTTGAGTCCCTGCCAGCCTAGCAGTGAGGTGGCAGTGGGCATCTGGGCCCAGGCTGGCCCTGGCTGGGCTTCATCCCCAGGGCAGTGGGGCTGCCTTGCAGGTGACTCTTGGTACAGAGAAAGGCCTTCCCAGGGGCTCGGGGCCACCGTGGAGCCTGTGGGGGCCAGTACCCACAAGGTGCCCAGGGATGCAGTGGGTCTCTGCAGGTCATCTCTCTAAGGGGGTTTTCTTGCCCCTTCCAGGCATACCTCAGGGTGCCTTAAGCTTTACAAAGGACTGTTGTTTGAACAGTGCTTCCGTGAAAACACATGCAGTGCCAATGATGCTTCTGAGTGCTTGTGGCAGCTTTCTACAGCGTCTTTATGTTTCTCCTTTCCAGTTGTCAGTGTACTCTCCTTAGAAGCTGCTTTCCATGGGCCATGCTGTCACCTCACACCTTGGCAGCCTTAGAGGCCTCAACACATGCAGGTCCCAAGGGGACACTGCCAAACCCCAAGAGTCCTGTGTGTCCGCATCGAACGAACTGAATGTTTCCACTGTCAGCTTCCCTGTTCACCCTGCTACCACCTGCTGCCACTCCAGCCCAGTCTGCAGGTCTGCGTGGGTCTGCGTGGGCCTGTGTGGGTCTGCGTGGGCCTGCATCGGCCTGTGTGGGTCTGCGGGTGGGCCCGCGTGGGTCTGCGGGTGGGCCCGCATGGGTCTGCGTGTGGGCCTGTGTGGGTCTGTGTGGGCCTGTGTGGGTCTGCGTGTGGGCCCGCGTGGGTCTGCGTGTGGACCCGCGTGGGCCTGCGTGTGGGCCTGTGTGGGCCTGCGTGGGTCTGCGGGTGGGCCTGCATGGGTCTGCGTGTGGGCCTGTGTGGGCCCGTGTGGGTCTGCGGGTGGACCTGCCTGGGTCTGCGTGTGGCCCCGCGTGGGCCTGCGTGGGTCTGCGTGTGGGCCCGCGTGGGTCTGCGTGTGGGCCCGCGTGGGACTGCATGTGGGCCCGTGTGGGTCTGCGTGTGGGTCTGCGTGTGGGCCTGTGTGGGTCTGCGTGTGGGCCTGTGTGGGCCTGCGTGTGGGCCTGCATGTGCCTGCATGTGCCTGCATGCGCCTGCATGGAACTGCATGGGCCTGTATGTGGGGCTGCATGTTTGCCTGAACACATGCCTGCTACTTTCTCCCCAGGACTGTGGGTTCATCCTTCTTTTCCTTCCAGAACGCCGCTGTCTTCCTTCTTCCCCAGTTGTGATCTGTCCAAACCTTTCCTTCTCAGATAGACTTTTTCACCAGAGAGGACTTCTCCTGGCTTTTCCCCAAATAGTTTCTAGCAGGCCCATCTTGTTTGCCATCAGATGGAAAGGGCTCACTGCCATTCCTTGTAAGGCCAGCCAGCAGGCCCCTCCTATACCTGGTTTGTGAGTGTCTGGTGTCTCCTTGAGCAGCTGCCCCAGGGGTGCCCTGGGCAAGGCTGCCTTCTTTCGTACAGGCCGGTGGTAAACAGCTGCTGTCCTTGGACAGTGGGGAAGTTAGGATTTGCCTCTCTCTCAGTGAGGGGCTCCATGACATTCCGAGAACAGCACTGGGCCCAGGCCAGTGCATGGTGATTGTCCATAGTTTCAGAGTCTATAAACCATCAATGGTTTGAAATAGAATTGGGAAAAGAACATGGGATGACTGGAATTCCTGCCCTTTGGACAGTAATACACTGAAATCAGAATGAATTTAGTTGTATTGATTCCAGAGAATTTGGGTTTTAGATGGGTCCAGCCTCAGATGCCCCCCTTGTGGGAAGCAGCAAGGGGTGCTAGACCAGGAAGTGGTGCTAGGCTCTGCTTGGGGCCCTGGGGGCCCCAGTGTGGTCAGTGCAGTGGGAGTAGGAAAGGGATGAGAATCTTGAAGACTGATGGCTGTTTGTATCTAAAGGAAGCAAGCAGCCTGTGTCCTTCCTTTCCTTGGATGCAGGCCTTGGCCCCTTCCCCTACTCTCCCTCCCAGGAGGGCCCACCCACCTGTCTAGATAGAACTGAGCGGGGGCAGGGCGCGGGCCAGTCCCTTTCAGAACTACCATGCAGGTGGGTTTCCAGCTTTTCAGGGTTTCATGTGCTTAACTTCTGTCAATCCTGAATACTTCCAAATTGCTGTTGTGTTGCATTGATGAAAACACCTCCAGGTGAAGAAGGAAGAAATAAAATGGTGATGAGGTTTCAAGCATCAGATAAAGTTATACTTTGGCTCTCAGTTTCATTCAGGATCCTTTCAAGTTCTCAGATCACTGGTCCTTGAATTCCTCACAGTTGGGTTCCATTAGCTCTTCAGATCCCTATCTCTGAAATTCAGAGATGTCAAACTGTGTCTTCTAAGGATTAGTTTTGGGAATAGTCTGTAGAGCAGAGGTTCTTGAACTTTGAGGCTTAAAGATCCCTTGGCACTCTAAGAAGTTACCAAAGACCCCAAGGAACTTTTGGTTAAATGGTGTGTCTGTTGATATTTACATATTAGCACTTAAGACAAAATTTAAAAAGTATTTTTATTCATGTAAAACTGTTAGCAATAAACCTTTTACATGTTAATGCAGATAACTCTTTTTAATGATAACTATTTTGTAAACCAAAAAATTTAGTGAAAAGTGGGATCATTCACATTTTTGCAGATCTCTTTAATGTCTGTTCAACAGACGACAGTTGGATTTTCCTACCTGCTTTCCCTGCAGCCTATTGTGACCTCATGTATCACACAGTCCCTGAAAAACTTGACCATACGGTCTTGAGAGAATGAGAGCAAAAGAGCACATGATATCTTAGTACTATTAGGAAAAAAACTGATGTCCCAGACCTCCTGAAAACGACTACAGACTGGTTTCTACGTGATTGGGAGAAGGATGAGGAAGAGGTTTAACCTTTATTAACCAGAGTTTATCAGTAATTTGACGACAGTCTACTGTCAGTGAGTTGTTTTCCATTCTTGTTGCTTGCAAAGCTTTGTGTACTTAAATTTATGGTTCTAACAGTGGAAGAAGCCATCCCTTGCTAGTCTTGTACTTAAATGAGATTATGAGGCTGTTTATCACCTGCTCTGGTGATACAGCACTGATTTAAGTCTTGTGTTCCTTGTGGGAATTGCAGCCATCTGCCTGGGACCCCCTCAGCCTTTTGTTGTCACATATGGATTCATGGTGGTTTGATGTTAAATGATCTAGTGAGCCCAGGGTTTTATCCTTGTGAGACAAATCAGCGCATCCCTCCCTGCTGAATCTTTTCCTCCAAAATAATTTTGTTTAGTAGCAAAAAGAAACCAGTATTGTTTTATCTGGGGCTTTATCCATTGGGATTCCCTAACTGAGGAGTTACACATGTTGAAGAGTTTAGCTAGAAGAGGGGTGATTATCATCTCTCACACTTATTTAGGGCAACAGCCAATAATGGAGCCTGGAGAGGGACCCATAGGGCTGGTATTTGTTTATTTTGTTTGTTTTTTTAGTATATGTGCTGCTGAAGTGAGCCCTTTTTTATAATTTTTTTTTTTCTTTTTCTGCATGGGCAGGCACCGGGAATCAAACTTAGGTCTCCAGCATGGCAGGCAAGAACTCTGCCACTGTGCCACCGTGGCCTGCTTGAGTCTGTTTATTTATTTATTTTTCTTTTTTTATTTAATTTTTTATTAATTAAAAAATATTACAAGAAACACAAACATTCCCAACACATACATTCAGCAATTCACAATATCATCACATAGTTGCATATTCATCATCATGATCATTTCCCAGAACATTAGCATCAA
>PVIY010064425.1:0-10155 GCA_004026745.1 Myrmecophaga tridactyla
CATAATGGAATATATTCTCAGGATAAGTAGACCTACAAAGAAATCTTAAACTTCATTCAGTAGTCTTATTGCCAGTAGACATATGGATATTATTACTTTAAAATTACTTTTTTAAAAAAATTAAAAACAAAATAAAAAAGAGATAAAAACAAATTTAAAAAGACCAAAAAGTGCTCTTTAATATTGTAGGAAAAAGCAACTAAGTAATATTTGAGTTGTTAGGAATAATGATTTTCAGAGTAAGTGAAATCCATGTAATATTAAAGTTGAATTGGGAATAGTATCAGCTTATTTTTTCTGTTCAAAAATGATCTTATACTCTGTTTTTAAATGTTATGTTTATCGAAATTTTTAAAAAGTATTTCCTTGTTCTGTCCTCTGAAAAGGCCTAGAAGTAATGGCAATCTTACAGCAATGAGCCCCTTTAGAATTCATATGTTTTCATATGATAATGTGTTTCAATACATCATTCCTTATTAAAGGGAAGGAGGCTCTTTGGAGGAATGCAATATTCAGGTCTGGAACAAGAAATTGGCATGATGAGCCTGAGATACTTTGTTCCGCCAGAAATCAAGGAAGCTGTTAAAGTCTAAAGTCCAGTGAGAAAACCAAAGAGACAAAGGGAACATCATAAAGGAGCTCCCACTGGCTGGAAAGGTGATAATCCAAGTATCCAAAAAGAGTGATAACTGCTCCTGATTGAAATTCTTTGATTACATGCAGATCCATGAGTTCATTAGTAGACATAACCAGAGCAATACTCTGAATATTTTCAGTATAATGCAAGAATTGAGTATTTATCCTCAAATGAGTATTTATGCCTTTCTTGTATGACTTGTTCCCTGGTGTTTTAGCCTGGGTGACTCCTTGAAAACTGAACTTGAGACAAGGGCTTGCTTTTTTTTTCTATTTAGTTTTTATCATGAAGGGCTTTCTTTGAAGTTGTTTATTTGGGGGCAGCGATCTCAGGAAACAGAGTGGGTGACCAGGGAGAGTGAAACAGGGGAGCAATAAAAGGGTGTGTTCTGCATGCAAGCTTCAGTTAGACACTGCTACCTATCATAACTTGCCAAGCCCCAACCAAAACCATTCCAGCCAATCTTAAAGAACACCTAGGGCAATATATAAGATTCTGCAAGGGTTCCATGCACTAGGGTAACTTTCCAGAAATCTACAACCTCCAAATGGGTCCCTGGACCAGATAAGTCCTGAAATGCAGAGGACCCAGCCTCTCCAGAACATCAGCTTGTTCCATCTCCCTACCCCATATTAGTGACAGTTCCTTCTAACCTAATAAAGTTAGAATGGCCATAGCCCAAATACCCCTGAAGAGTGGGATAGAAAGATCAAAGGTGATGGTGGAGTTATACAGAGAAGGTAGGGTTTAACAAATGAGTATTATTGCTGAATCATTAAACTGAAAATTCTTTTAGTTTCCAGTATCTCAGAGCAGCTGTTCTAGTTTGCTAACTGCCGGAATGCAACACACCAGAGATGGACTGGCTTTCAGTGAAAGGGGATTTATTTAGTTAACATATAGTTCTTCAGAGGAAAGGCAGCTAAGTTTCAATGGAGGCTCTTTCTTACATGAGGAGGCACAGGGCAATCTCTTGCTTGCCTTCTCTCCAGGCCTCTGGGTTCCAACAATTTCCCCGGGGTGATTCCTTTCTGCATCTCCAAAGGCCTGGGCTGAGCTGCGAGTGCTGACATGAGGTATGCTGAGCTGCTTGGGCTGTGCTACGTTGAGCTCTCTCATTTAAGCCCAGCCAATTAAATCAAACATCATTCATTGCAGCAGGCGTGCCTCCTAACCGACTGCAGATGTAATCAGCAACAGATGAGGTTCACATGCCATTGGCTCATGTCCACAGCAATAGAACAAGGCATCTTCACGTGGCCAAGTTGACACCTGAACCTAACTACCACAGCAGCTGAAAGTAAAAAAAACAAAAATTGTGGAATTGTAACCCATACTGAACTCTGAAATCTGTTCTACAACTAATTGTTGTGCAGTGCTTTGAAATGCATTGCTTTTTTGTATATATATTATTTTTCCAAAAAAAAAGAAAAAAGTCAGTTGTGATAATAAAAAATATTTATTCCTTCTAGCCTCCAATGTTCTGGAGCAGCTAGAAGAAAAATCTGAGAGGATGGTATAGTAGCCCATGACAAATTCTGGGATCTGTCCTGTAACTACTTGTTGAAGAGTGCTTTGTAAACTATTGCTTTTTTTCTTTCTTTGCTTTGTATATGTTATATTATACCATTTAAAAAGTTAAAAAAAAAATAAAAAGGAGGGTTGTATTCTCCAGTCATCACGGTAGCCAGTGGGCCTTGAGCCTGCTGGGACTCTTTGAGTTGATGTGTAAAATGTATTTTTTTTTTTTTTTTGTCATTTATTGTCCTCTTGAGGGACTTAAGAGGGAAGCAGTTATTTACCAGCTCCCATTGATCCAGGTTCGCCTCATGTGGCCTTAGCCCCCTCACACTTTTAAGCTGTCACACACATGTCAGAGCTAGGCAGATTATCCTGTCCTTGCAGGGTCTGAGGAACTGTGGGGCAGCAAGTACAATGTACACGATGCATGTGAGGAGAGGTGCTGTCCGGTTACACCTGCAGGAAGCCGGTTGCTGCAGCAATGGCCGGAGCAGCCTAAGAGGATGTGAAGCCACTTCGGATGGGGTGACCAAATAGCCCAGGTTGACAAGGGATCATTCTTCTTCATAAAATATTTCCATCTAATAGAAGAGGAAGAAAGAATAAAATAAGGAAATCATTTTGTGATGGCTTACGAAATAACTGATTCAGGTGACAATCATCAGTAGACAAAAGGCTGATGGGGAAATTTACAATGGAAGCCTCAGGCCAACACCACCTGCAACCACTCATCAGTTTTGCATCATTAGCTGTGGGGAGTCCACACATCTGTGCCTCCTGGTGTGGAGCAGCACAAGGGATTCAACATCACCTATGAAATATTTTTTTTTTTGCCAAAATCGTTTAATCTGAATCTCATCCAGCCGAAGGACTACCTTCTCCGGTGTTCTGCAATTACAAAAGATAGCAGAAAAAGTTCAATGAGAACACAAGGAAGCAGACAAATCCAGCATAGGAAATATTCTGCAAACCAAATGACCAGGTTTCTACAAGACCGGGGCAAAAGTGAATGAGTGAAAGATTTTAAGAGACATAACGAAGGAACCTTGTTTAGATCCTCATTCTAACAAATGAACTGTAAAAAAAATTTTTTTGAATATAGTTTTGCTATATTTGATAATGCTAAGAAATTATTACTAATTTTTTATGTGTCTGTCTATAAGAAAATGCATACTAAAGGATTGAAATGACATGATGTCAGAAATTTACCCTAAGACACTTCAGGAGGAATACGATAGATTAAGCTAGTATGCTAAAATCTAGAAAGTTGTTGATACTGGATGATGGGTAAAAATAATTCGTTATATAATTCTCTTTAATTTTTATGTTTGGATATTTTCATAGTAAAAATTTTAAAAAGCCTCCCGTGTGGAAGACCTGGGTTCTATTCCTGGCCCATGCACTTAACCAAAAACAAGCAAACAAACAAAAACAAAAAAATTCAACAGATGGTGCTGCAAGAAGGGGATGCTCACATGAAAAAAAAGAATGAAATGTGACCCCCGCCATACAGCATACAAAGAAAAAAAATTTTTAAGACAAGTAAAAATCTTCATCTCTATTTTGCAAATGGAGCAACGTCAAATAACTTGCCCCAAGTTTAAGTTGGAGGATGGTAGAGCTAGGATTAAAGGTCAAATTCATCTCATTCCTGCCTCTGAACACTGTTGCCTTCAGAACTTGCTTGCCCTTCCTTCCTTTCTTCCTTCCTCCCTCCCTTCTTTCCTTCCTTTCTTGTGAACAGCAGGTACACAAAATTTGTTCTTGGTACAGTTTCATCATTGGTCTATGCATTGTTCTTTTTTGTTTTATTATTGTGGTATCTAGGCCCCAAGATGATCCCCAATGAGCTCTGCCTCCTCCTAGTCACACCCTGTGTAGTCCCCTTTCACATTGTCCCAGAATTGGGTTATGTGATCACTAGCATATGGCAGGAAATGCTGGTGTGCCACTTCCAATATTACCCCCCCCCTTTCTCTCTCTCTCTCTCTCAACTTCCTTGGGGGAGGCTGCATCATAAGCAGCCCTCCAGAAAAGCCCACATGGTAAAAAACTGCACTTTGTGCCCACAGCCATGTTAGCGAGCCGTCTTGGAAGCAGACCCTCCAGCTGGTTCAGGGACCACTACTCTGATTGCCACTTTGACTGTAACCTTATAAAAGACGCTGAGCCAGAACCAATGAACAAAGACATGTCCACATTCCTGGCCCTCAGAAACTATGGGAAATAATGTTTTTTGTTTTAAGTTGCTGTTATGGGGCAATTTGTTATGCAGCAATAAATAACTCATACAATTTTCTATTTGTCTTTTTATAACCTAATACATTCCTGTGAACCCAACGCAGGAACCGGAATGTTGACATTAGCTCACTTCTGCCTGTGGGGCCATCTTCTATCCCTTTCCCCTTATTTCCTCCACCAAGATTATCTCTGTCCTGAAGCGTGTATCATTCCTGCCATTTTTTTCAAGAACATAGTTTAATCGTATGTGTATTCCTAAAAAAGCGTGTTTTTGGTTTGTCATTTTTAACTATACAAGGGGATTCATGCTTAATGTAAAATGTTGTGACTTTTTTTCACTCAACATTATTTTGCTAAGATTTACCCATATCGATGTGTATTGTGGTGGTTGTTTTAACTGCTGTCTAGTATCCATTGCATGAGTATATCACATTTTATTCATTCTCCTCTTGGTGGGCATTTGGGCTGCTTCCAGGTTTTCTCTATTACAACAATGCTGTCATAAACAGGCTTACTAAGACCTCCAGGTGCACATGAGCAAAAGTTTATATCTAGCATTGGATCTGAGTTGTAGGGTAAGTGAAATTAAATTTTAATAGATAATGCCAAATAGCTTTCCAAAGAGGCTGTGTCCACTTCCACTTCCAACAGAAATCAGACTTCTTAAAATTTCCTACAAATGACTATAAAATGGAATCTCATAATGTTCTACATCTGCATTTCTCTCATTTCTGTGAAGGTTGCTGGGTGCACCATCTTTTAGATCAGCCCTCAAAGATGATGCGGGTAGGGGTATATGACGATAATTCTTAATTATAATATTCCCTTTTGGCTTAATTTTTAGGAGGTCTTTCCTTCTCAGATCCTCACTCTCCATGTTCACAAAAGTCCTTTGTTGCCACTTCTAATGTTCCAAGTGTATGACCTGAAGAACAACTGTCGTTAGGAAGGAAATGGTCCAAGACTTACCCTCCTTGTTTCTAGTTTCTCTCCCTACAGGGCAGCAGTGTGGAATTGACTAGTGGTGCTGCTAGTTAATTTCACACTAAGATTAGCTCAGCAGGGAAGAACTTGGCCTTTTTCTTTAACAAAGGCTCTTTCTAGGGAACTATTTTCTTTTAGAAACTTGGAATGAAAATGTTAAAAAAAAAAAATCAGTTGGGGTGCAAGGGTAGTTAGGTGGTAGAATTCTCTCCTGCCATGCAGGAGACCACAGTTCGATTCCAGCCCATGCACCTCCTCCCCTCCCAACCATCCCCCCAAAAAACATCAGCTGGGAAGATTTTTATTGAACACAGTATTAAAAATGACCATCCATCTGAGTTCTACAGTGCTCCTTAATAACTGTATGATGGTAGGCTAATCATTTAATCCCTGTTTAAAAGCACTCATCTGTAAAACCAAAGGAAACAATGTCTTGGGTCCCCTTTAGCACCAATATATATTTACTCCATGAACGAAATTAATGAGTAGAGTATTTGATCTTTATGGTCATTGCCTTCTCTCTCTCTGTCTCTCCTTCTCCCCACCTCTCAATTGATCTTGGCATTAACATAGGTTGGAATTTGAGGCCCACAAGGAAGATCTCAGAGAGGGCCCTATCGTTCTTTAATCATTTTCTTTGCCACCGCATCTCCAACACTCAATATAGAGCCTGGTGCCAAAGAGGCATCACATAAGTTTTGTGGTTCAGTTGAAGGAATAATGCATAACTGAGCTAGGTCTTTATTTGCCATCCCCATCTTTATTTCATCCTCACACTCATATTCAGAAGTTAAGTTGTGTTTTGTGTATGATGAGAAAACCAGGAGCACACACTAAAGAATGTCTAGATTGCTGCAAGACCAGCTGGCTCCCCACTGCTATTTAAACATTTCTCATGAGGACCAAAGTTATCAGGACCAACTGAATGAGGATCTCTTGACTTGAGGAGCAAGCATTGGTATTTTTCAAATACTCCTCAAGGGATTCTAATGTGCACTTAGGGTTGAGAATCACTAAACTTGAAAAATTATAATCTAGTCTTTTTTTCTGTTATTTCTTGTTGCCTTTTCTCCTTTTTCTTTCTCCGCTTCCTCCTCCTCCTCTTTCTTCTTTGTATAAATCTTCTTCTTCTTTCTCCTTCCTTTAGAAATATAGGCTAGACTCCATTCCCTAGGATTATAGGGAAATTCTGATGGAATTCTATACAAAGCAAAATTCTCCTTTTTTGCTTAGAATTAAGATACAGTTAATAATAGGTTTATTAGTCAGGATTCCTCACAGAAACAGAACTGACAGGATGTACATATTTGTGGGTGAGCTCATTAAAAGATTTATTGTAGGAGTTGACTCACAGGTCCATGAGGGCTGGTAAGGCTGATTTCTGTAGGGTTGGAAACACTGATAAAGGTGAAGTCAAATTCTCCCCAGGAAGCTGGCTGGCTGAAGTAGAGGCAGAAATTCTTCTGACTTTTGAAATCCTCAGCTCTGACTTTTAAGACCTCCCAATGATAGGATGAGGAGACTCCCCACATTGCTGAGGGCAATCCTCTTTGTTGATTATAAATGCAATCAACCGTAGATGCAGTCAGCTAATTATAGATGCAAATCCATCTATGAAATACCCTCACAGTAACGATCAGGCCTATCAATTGAACAAACAACTGGACACCATAACCTACCCAGGTTGATACATGAAATTGACTATCACAGTCTACCCCTTGTCAACTTGGGTCCATTCACAGTTCTTGAAACCATACTAACTTCCTGATAATGGCAATAGCATACTCATACATTTGCCTAAAAATTTTCCTGCATATAGACTTTGTTAGATTGAATTATGAACCCTGACAAAAGGTGTAATCTTAATCTGCATCCATGTGGGTATGAACTCATTTGAAAATAGGACTTAAAGATTTATTATCAGCTAAGGTGTGGACTCATTTGAGAATGTGATCTTCTAAGACCTCTTTAGGTATGGCCCAACTCAATCAGGGTGGGCCTTTATTCCACATTACTGGAGTCCTTTATAAACAGAAGAAATCTGGACAGAGTGAGTCAGAAAAACCACACAGGAGGAAACCAAGAACATTGCCATGTGATGGACGACTGCCACCACCAGAATCCTACTGACTCCTGGAGAAACCAAGGCCTTGCCAAAACCTTGATTTGGGACTTCTGGCCTCTGTAACCACTACCAATACATTCTCATTGTTTAAGCCAGGCCAATGTGTGATATCTGTCATAGCAGCCTGGCAAACTAAGATGACAGGTAAAAGGGAGTCAACACATATTGCATTTATTTTACATAAAAAGATTTGCAACTTCGAACTATAAAGTTGTCAAGTCATCTTAGCAGTAGCTGCTGCCCTATAGTAATAAATATGACCCCTACATTGCATGAAAATATTTCCTCTGACTTAAAATGTAGCACTCCTCTAAAATTGGAAAAGTTTCACTCTGGGATTGATGCATTAAATAAGTGAACAATCAAATCAGTATGATTATTTAATTCTGAGGCTTCACTTTTCACAAATTTATCAAAAAAAAAAAACAAACAGTCAAGTCATTCTTTTCAAACTGACCATTCTTTTCCAATGACCATTCTTTCATAATGACCCCTTCAGTTATATAGGCCAATTTGAAGCTGCATGTAGATTCACCCTAATTCCTTTCTGAAAATTGCCATTAAAAGCCTCCCAAATTAAAGTTACTATATTTGAAGGTTATTATGGTAGGGCCCATAGGTAAATAGACCTTTAAAGCCTTTTGCAAATTAAGCCTATGTATCTAAGGAGAGAGACAGAAAGAGAGGGAAAGAACATTGCATTATTAGCCTTAGCAATATGGAAGCAGTCATATCAACTTGCTAGGTTGTGAAAATTTGTGAAAAATCATTGAGGCTTCTCATGTGGTCCTTCATGTAAGATCTTTTCCCCAGAAGCTGACATCCACATAAGAGATATGTCATTATAAGAACTACTACTTTGTCACAACCATTTTTCAAAATTGTCCTGGTTTAAATCTGATATTTTCTGGTTTTTGAAAGCATGCCATAAGTGAAATATCTGTAATAAATATGTTTTAACATTATGCGACTTTTTATGAATATGTTGGGAGTAATAGCTTAAAAGTGCATGACAAATTAAAAGGAATGTTCTGATGTCAACGGGAGTAAGACTTGCTTTATTTTTATAAGAATAAAAGAGATTGAGTCCTCAACTTGTTACTTGTGAATATTATGATGTTATTTTAAAGATGTTCCTAATTATATGGCTTAGAAATTATATTTTATATGGAAATCTATTCACTGTTGAATATATTTTTTGAATTTGACTTCTCTTACAGTGATCTTTTTGTGGTGCTTTTTAAGTGGATCATTTTTTTCTTTTTACTTTTAATTATAGAAATTTTCAAACTTTACACAAAAAATAGAAAAAATAGGTTAAACCACTATATACTTATTAACCAATTCCAACATTTATCAAAATTCGCACCCCTTCATACTAGAGTATTTAAATGCAAATCCCACATATCCTAGTACTTTGTCTATAAATCTCTAGGTTTTTCTCTTAAAAGAGGTAAATAATTTCTTTAAAAATAAGTAACCACCATATAAGCCCACGTAACAAAATTAACAAATATCTTAATATTCAAATTATTTAAAAAAAATCTTTATACAGTTGATTTGTTTAAGTTAAGATGCAAGCAAGGGAGACCACAAAGGGAGCAGCAGCCTGGGGGCGCAAGGCAGCTGGGATACATGTAAGATGGCGACTGCAACTATTGCTCTCCTGAGTCTACCTTTCCTGCCAGCTGTCCCTTGGTGGGCCGAGGCCGGTTGCTGGCCAGACCTGGGACACTCTGGGCCTTCCAGAATCATCGTGGTTGCCAACTCTGCGCCCGTGAACCCACTCCGCCCTTCCTAGTGGCAAGGGGAGTGCTCTGGCAGTACCCACCTGCAGAACCTGCCTTGTTCACCTACTGCTTATCTGGTTATGAGTGAAAATCCAAAGAAGACAGTCGTCAGCTGAGCTACTGACAATGACATCATGGGAGCTAATGACCTTTGCCCAGGAAGAGTGGGCATTGCTAGACTCATCTCACAGAAAGTTGTTCACAGAAGTGATGGTGGAGAATATCAATCATCTGGTTTCAGTGAGATGTCAGGTCTGCAAATCAGACATGCTTTCCCAGTTGGCACAGTGAGAGGAATTGTGGAGAGAAAGAATGGAATTTTTCCAAATCCAGAGTCCAACAATTAGAGGCAGGAAATTTGCTTGTTAAAAGCAAGAAAAGATATTCATGCAACTTACCTACAGGAAAGAAAATCTGATGTCATGTCATTGCAGAAAATAAGGAATTACATTCTTTTAAAAGTGATTATTTGCAAGAAGATTCCACTCTTAGTTCCACAGGGGCTCCACATGCATTAATTTCTATGAGAAAGAAACCATATTTAAGCAAATCACTTGGAAAAGTCTTCAGTGACCAGTCATTTTTTAAAAAATTTATTTATTAATTAAAAAAATTAACAAACCAAATAAAACATCAACATATATAATCAGTAATTCACAATATCATCACTTAGTTGCATATTCATCATTTCTTAGAATATTTGCATTAATTCAGAAGAAGAAATAAAAAGACAATAGAAAAAGAAATAAAATGAACACAGAAAAGAAAAAAAAGATTATACTACCATACCCCTTACCCCTCGCTTTCATTGATCACTAGCATTTCAAACTAAATTTATTTTAGCATTTGTTCCCCCT
>PVIY010064426.1:0-10158 GCA_004026745.1 Myrmecophaga tridactyla
TTCCCCAGGGCGAGAATGTTTGTGGAGGGTAGGGGGTTGCCGCCTGGAATTGCGCCTCGGGGCTGGGAGGATCTTCGAGGGCGGATGCGGACCGGCTTTCGAATCCTAGAAGCCAGGATTCTAAAGGTTTTCCCCTTCTTTTTCTGTGTGCACCCACTCGTCCAACCCCACAGCTCGATGCCAAGAAGAGCCCGCTGGCGCTGTTGGCTCAAACATGCTCGCAGATCGGGAAGCCCGACCCCTCGCCTTCCTCCAAACTCTCCTCGGTCGCCTCCAATGGTGGCGGCACGGGCGGTGCCGGCGGCGGCGCCGGGGCGGACAAGGACACCAAATCGGGCCCCCTCAAGCTTAGCGACATCGGCGTGGAGGACAAGTCGAGTTTCAAACCGTACTCCAAACCCGGCTCGGATAAGAAGGAGCCGGGAGGCGGCGGCGGCGGAGGCGGTGGTGGCGGGGGCGGCGGCGGGGGGGTTTCGGCGGAGAAGTCGGGATTCCGGGTACCGAGCGCCACCTGCCAGCCATTCACTCCCAGGACAGGCAGCCCGAGCTCCAGCGCCTCGGCCTGCTCGCCGGGAGGCATGCTGCCCTCGGCCGGGGGCGGCCCGGAGGCCAAGGACGACAAGAAGGACTCCGACGCGGGCGGCGGTGGCGGCGGCAGCAAGGGCGCCGGGGGTGCCTCGGCAGACGGGGGCCCCACCGGGCTAGCGCACGGCCGGATTAGCTGTGGCGGTGGGATTAATGTGGACGTGAACCAGCACCCGGACGGGGGTCCGGGGGGCAAGGCTCTAGGCTCGGACTGCGGCGGCTCGTCTGGCTCCAGCTCCGGCTCAGGCCCCAGTGCGCCCACCTCCTCCTCGGTGTTGGGCTCTGGGTTGGTGGCTCCCGTGTCGCCCTACAAGCCGGGCCAGACAGTGTTCCCTCTGCCTCCTGCGGGCATGACCTACCCGGGCAGCCTGGCCGGGGCCTATGCCGGCTACCCGCCCCAGTTCCTGCCGCATGGGGTGGCGCTCGACCCCACCAAGCCCGGCAGCCTGGTGGGGGCGCAGCTGGCGGCGGCTGCCGCCGGCTCTCTGGGCTGCAGTAAACCGGCCGGCTCCAGCCCCTTGGCCGGGGCGTCGCCGCCGTCGGTGATGACAGCCAGTCTGTGCCGGGACCCGTACTGTCTCAGCTATCACTGCGCCAGCCACCTAGCAGGGGCGGCAGCCGCCAGTGCATCTTGCGCACACGATCCGGCCGCGGCGGCCGCGGCGCTCAAGTCCGGATACCCGCTGGTGTACCCGACACACCCGCTGCACGGCGTGCACTCCTCGCTAACGGCCGCCGCCGCTGCGGGCGCCACACCGCCCTCCCTGGCCGGCCACCCCCTCTACCCCTACGGCTTCATGCTCCCTAACGACCCACTCCCCCACATCTGCAACTGGGTGTCAGCCAACGGGCCGTGCGACAAGCGCTTCGCCACGTCCGAAGAGCTGCTGAGCCACTTGCGGACGCATACGGCCTTCCCCGGGACCGACAAACTGCTATCGGGTTATCCCAGCTCGTCGTCTCTGGCCAGCGCCGCTGCGGCCGCCATGGCTTGCCACATGCACATCCCCACTTCGGGAGCGCCGGGCAGCCCCGGGACGCTAGCGCTGCGCAGCCCCCACCACGCGCTGGGACTCAGCAGCCGCTACCACCCCTACTCCAAGAGCCCGCTCCCCACGCCCGGCGCCCCCGTGCCGGTCCCCGCCGCCACCGGACCCTACTACTCCCCCTACGCCCTCTACGGACAGAGACTGACGACGGCCTCGGCGCTGGGCTATCAGTGAGGGCGGCCGGGAGGGCTAGCCAGGAAGTGAAAGGAGCGTGGGGGAGGGGTGGAGCCGAGGGAGGGGGCGAAATTCTGGGGAGGGGCTGGAGCAGGGCCAAGGCCACAGACACTCGCGCGTGGGGAAGACCCGGGCCAGGAAAGGGAAAATATATATATACCATATCTATCCACCCGACAACAGCGACCGAGATCTGGTGGGAAACTCCCCTTTTCCCCACCTCTCACCTCCCCACCCAAACTTTATAAAAGTTGAAAAAATATCATTTGACTTTTTATAGAAAAAGGAAAAAAATAATTGAGAAAGTGTTCATCTGAGGACTGCATCGGTGGACACTGGTATTTATTTATGTTAGCTCCAAGCGGACCCGTGGTTCAAAAGTGCATTATTTAGTTTGAGCTCCGTAGGTAAAAAGGAGGAGGAAAAAAATTAAAACTTGAGGGTAAAATGTGAAATACAAACCCTCCCGCCCCTTGTAGATTATAAATAAAAACGAAACCACCACAGAACTAGAGGTCTTCTCTTTAATGTTACTTTAAAATTGCTATGATTGTATTGTACGTTCTTATTTAATGTCTGATTGAAACACAAATTTACATGCATGTTTGTTACAAAAAAATGAAAAAAAAGAAAACAAGTCACAATTTGTCAGCTCTGATTTCAAATTGCAATTATTTTTAAGGTGTATACCATCGAAAGAGAATGGGTATTTTTTTGTATGTATTCTGGAAGAAAACAACAAAAAAAAGGAAAAACAATTCTATTCCAAAACCTCATTTGCCTTATTTTGTTCTTTAAAAGGAACACGTAACTATTTTTAATTTTTAAGTCCACCCGCTGAGAAGGGGACAAGTAAGGTTTACGTCATGTACTAAAATAATAGACAATGTATCGCTTTAAAGATTAAAATTCCGTATATTTGATGTATTAAAAGGTTTTACTTCTTCTTCTTATCTTTTTTATTTTTGGGTTCCAGAGAGAAAAGCGCATGGCAGTTTCGGTCACAGTGGGGTCCCAGGGGCTCACAGCTATGTCTTCTTCCCAGGACCGTGGCCGCATTTCCGATTGTTTTGTTGTGATTTTCACCAAGACCCTGAGGCTTGGGAGCACCGACCAGCCGCGGGGTTGGCCCTGGGGAGAATATTTTTTAAAGAGAGGATTTCACATTTCGGAAACATAGTGCCCTTCGCTAGCACTCACTTCGTTTTTATTTATTTTTTCTCCCAGCAGCCGGGTTGTTGAAAGTGAAAGGGATTTTTTTTTTAAAGGGGGGGGGGGAGTCTTTTTTTTTTTAAGCTTCCCCTTGACATTTTTGGGCGTTTAGGTTTCGTTTTCTGCAGCGAGCCGCACAGGCCAGGACTCGCCGGCCGGGACTCAACCCCCGGGATGCGCCGCTCTCGGCTTCCCCTCTCTTCGCTTCCGAAGCACCCCCTACCCGGGGCGGGCAGGCCGGAGAGATCGGGGGGCGGAAGGGAGCTTGGGGAACCTGTTTCCCCGGGCCTGGGGAGAGCGCGCCGGAACCCTCTCATTCCTTCGGAGGGAAGTGAGTTCGCTCTTATTTTCTTCTGTCAACAGAGGCCCCGAGGTGGCCGCCAGCCGGTCTCCTCCCCACGGCTCCTGGCTCCCGGCTCCTTCCTGTCTCCCCCGGAGCCGGGACCCGCGGAGCGCCGGCGCCGAGGCTGCTTTTCCCAGCCCGGCTTTCTCTGCTGCGGGCGCTCTACTCCGTCGGCGCTGCTGGAGAGCCTGCGGGAGCATGAGGCCCGGAAACCCCTCCAAATTCGGCACCAGCGAGGAGCCCAGCGCCCATTCTCAGCTCGGCTGGGGGGACGAGGTGGGCGCCGAGCGCGGCTCTGGGTTGCGGGCCACGATCTGCGAAGGCGCTGCGAGATCTTGGGTCCAGCCGCGGCCCGCGAGGTGATGGCTGCTCCCTGGTCCCCAACTTGGGCGGCGGGACCGAGCTGTCTGGAACGCATAGAACCACGCAGAGAAAAGCCCTAATCTTGTCTTTGCAGGGGCGGGGGCGGGGGCGAGGTCCCGCCATCCTCCCCCCCACGCCGCCCCGCCACGCTATCACACTCCAGGCTGCTGTCTTTTGGCATCTCGGCGTTCGCACTCCCGTGTTCGCGGGAGTTCTGGGCCCACAGAGCGCCCAAGTGGGATCCGGGCGCCCTGGGATTCCGGCACTGTGGAATCGCGGCCCTGAGCCCACACCCCGAACTCCTCGCTGCCGGAGGTGAGGTCCGGCTGGGTTCGCCCAGCCACGGGCCTGCCTCGGCGCCCAGCTCCCGCTGCCGCCTCGCGGGGCTCGCCGCCGCGCACAGTCCGCACTCGGCCTCGGGACTGGGTCCAGCAAGCGCGCGGCCTCGGTCGCCATTTGAACCGGGGTTGGTGACTTTTGAGATTTTCCACCCTACTCCCAGCGCCAGCCTCACGGCTGCGGGGCCTCTTCCCGGGTTGGACGCAAAGTCGCCCCTGCAATCCCCCGAACGCCGCGGGGAACTCCCAGAACGGCTCCCAAGGGGGACTTGAGGAGACGCAGGCTCCGCGGCCCGCTCCCCCGAGGGGCCTGCTTCCACCGTCTCTGATCCTCATGCCCGGACGCCCTGAGACCCCGGGAACCGAGCTGGCTCCCGAGGAGGACCTGGCCCGACGTGCCCTGGGACGCAGCAGCCCGGCTCCCACTCTGGTTCGGCCGGGAGAGGCTGCCCCGAGCCTGGCTAGGCCTGGCTTCTTGAAGGTATGGGCCGACGGGACGGCTTGTCACTCCCAGGCTCTCGGACAGACCTCCCAAGTAGGAGGTGAAGATGTTTCGCTCACCCTGGCCACTCGGACCTACAGGCTTCACCCTCCATTACTTCGCGTCTTTGGACGGGGATCTCGGGGCCGCCACGCCTGGCTCACTGGACCCGGTCCCAGCGGGAAGGGACCCAGAACTCCCCCTACCCTGGGATTCAGGCCTGGGGCCGACAGGGGGGAAAGAAGTGGGGACGCCCCTGCCTTTGCCCTCCTCCTATTTTCATATTTTATTCACAAAAGTAAACAACAAAAATCCTTAAAATTTTAATGTGACTTTCTTCCAGGAGGAGCTGTGCAGAGGCAGCAAATTTCCGGAACTGGGGGGACAGAGGTTGGGGGTAAGAAAGGGCTCCTCGACGTGTTGGGCGGAGCTGAGTCACCCCGGACGCAGGGTTAGCGTGGGAAGATGCCGAAGTGTGTTACGACGGGTCCAGGCCGAGGTGCGAGCCTCCCCGTGGGGCAGACACCACGCCCAGCGGCGCATCCCTCGGGCTGTCTCCTGCTTTCTGCCCCACAGCGACGGGATCTCGGGTGAGCCAGCCTGCAGCCACCCGAACCCGGGCGGAGCGCGGCGTGTCCACTAGGCGGCGCTGCAGAGCCGGGCGAAGCGGGAAGGAGACGCGAAAGCCTCGCCCGGCGCTGGCGGTGGCCGTAGCCCTGGGCTTGTCATTCGAAACCCCGCACGTCCACCTTTGCAGGCCTTTCGGGGGCGGTGTCCCGGAGTCCCCTCTCTGACGCCCTGCGCTCCGTCTCCCCTGCTCTTCTGTACACCCTCTAGCTTCTGCAGTTGTTCTCCCTTCGCTCTCTTTCGGTGTCCCAGCGGGGTCCCGCCAGTGTTTCGGACCCCTCCCCAAACTGGGCCTCTGACAGGTCACCTTGTCTGACGCACTGACGTCCCCGTACATCCAGGCATTTCTTCACCCCCTCATTATTTAAAATAACTGATTATTTCCCAGTTTTGCCGACCTCCTGCCAAGGGTTGGCCAATTCTTTACTCGCCTGCTTACACAGATAGAGAAACTGAGGCTCAGTCTTGGCAGCCAGTGGCAAGGCCCGCAAAGAAAGCCAAGGCCTTTCCTTCCATCCACACCCTCCCCGCCCTGGTCCCCTTAGTGGTAACCCTAAGTGACTTAGCATCCCTGTGCTGCGTGAGTGCTCCAGAAAAAGGGATCAGCTGCCCAGACCTGCGTACTTCCAGGTGTGCACACTGAACACAAAAACAGGTACCTGTCAACAGCAAGTACTTACAGTGCGTGTGCTTGCACACATTCACCCTCATTTTCACAGGAATGCTCCACCTGCTCAGATCTGGCACACATTTGCACTCTCACAGGGGCCAAAGAAGGAAAGGTGATGAGCATGATCTTTAGAAGGAGAGGAAAGGCAGATGACAAAGCCCTTCTACTAGGTGATGCTTTGGAAAACGTGTAGAAGTTGCCCAGACGGTGCAGCCTGTCCCTGCAGGACCATCTCCCCCGCTCTGCTGCACACACGGGCTCAGGGCTCCTCTCCCACCCCAGCTCAGCTAGAGGCCTGGAAGTGCTCAGTGTGCTGCAAAGCCCGGGCCAACCTGCTCACATCTGTGATGGACGATGTCGAGCCTACATTATCCTATATCATCTCAGTTAAACGTCCCAGCAATTCTACAAGGTCATTCAAACCTTTACTTCCAATTTGCAGATGAGGAAATTGAGGCTCAGTGAGGTCACATTATTAGCGAGTGATGAAATGTTGGCAGGGTTCTCTCTTTGTCTGATATTATGGGCGGAGATTTTAAAGCATAGGAAACAGATTCTGACTCAGGAGGGGATGGACATTGTTTTTTATTAGGTCCCCAGTGATTTTTAAAATTATAATGGAGAGTTTCAAACATAACACAGACGTAGAGAGATTAGAGCAATAGCCCCTTCCCCAACCCACCCCGAACCTATTATCAGCCTCAGCAATCATGGCCGGTCTTCTTTCCTCTGTTCCCCTCTCACTTCCCCCACCCCGCCATGACTGTGGAGTGATTGCAGATGCAAACATATTATTTCATCTCCTCAGTTGTTTGTCCCTTTCAGCCAGGGTGGAAACGCACTGGACCAGGGGTTTAAAGTCCCCCACCCTCATCCCTCCCAAACCAGGGATCATCCCACTGCCCTGCCTCATTTCAGACCTGATGACTTTAAGGGTATTGCTCTAGTTCTCCAGTTACTATAAGGTACATCTGGGATTGGAACCCATTTCTGTCAGATCCAGAGCCCAAACACTTAACCCTATCCTGTGCTGGGGTCCCTAAAAGTCCCAGGAATACTGCCCTGGGGGTGTCTGGGCTGTGAAAAGGCTCCTGAGCGCCTGGCTCATCAGCAGTGCCTAGTGGAGACACACACAGCACTGGGGACATTCTGAAAGCCAGAAAAGTTTAAAGTCACATGGAGTGGTGGAAAGAGCACAGATCTGGGATTGGATTGACGGAAATTGAACCTTTGTTTCCACCGCTGGTGCAACTCTATGATCCACACAAGTCACATCAGCTGTCCGGACTTCAGTTTCCTCATCTGTAAAATGGGGATAGTGATACCAGCTTAATGTGGTTGTTGTGAGGCACAAATGAAATGCTAAATGTGAAAACGCCCAGCACACTGGCTGGCCCATACTGGCTCTTACTAATGGCAGGTTTCTTAACTTCTTTTTCCCCCAAAGTATCATTTCATCATGACCAGCCCTCTTGCCTGCTCAAGAACTTCCCTGTGGCTCCCTGTGGCCCACTGTCTCAAATCCTCACTCCACCATTTGGCCATCAGGGTGCCCATAATTATTGCTCATCTTTTGCTCTGGCTTCTCTTTTCCTTTCCTACCTTGCATCTCACCAATCCTCACAGTTCAGACCCTCTTCCAGCCAGTTAGCCTCCTTCCCCATTCCCCAATACCCACCTCAGTTGTGCCCATCAAATACCCTTCCCTAGAATGCCTTTCTCCTTCCCCATCCTTCAAAATTCTCTCAAGACCTCCCTCTTCCAGGAAGTCTTCCAGATTTCTCCTCACCACACACTACTCTTTCCTGCACTTTGCATTCCCCCAGCACTTAATGCAAAGGCAGAGGGTGGCGATATAAAGGCTTGGAGAAAATAAATGTTCTTTGCTCCAGAGGTGGTCAGAACAGGCTGAGAGTGGCCTTCAGTCATTAGGGACCCAGGGTTCTTCTACTTTCTTTTCTGCCATTCCAACTAGGAAGGCTTCATTCTCATGAGTTTGAGTTTAAGATGACTGCTTGAGTTCAGCTGCCACCAACTCATACCACACAGCAGGAAGGAGGAGGGAAAAAGAGGTAAATACGGTCTTCTCCCTTTAACAGGGCTTCCTGGAACTTCCTTACAGCTCTTCAGCTTAAACCTGATTGCACTGAATTTAGTTACACAGCCACACTTAGCTGCAAGGGAGGCTGGGAAATGCAACAGTACAGCCGCAAATAAAGTCAGGGTTCTATTATTAAGGAGGGTAAGAATCGGACAGGAGTTGGGATGGGACATCAGCAGACTCCACTGCAGTCACCCATGGCCTGAGTCAGGAGGGAGCCCCTCCTTTTGATGATATTTGAAGGGGTCACTGGATGGTGGCTCCAACTTCTAAACCACAAATTCTTGTTGATGGGGGGGGGTGCGGTACTTAGTAAGCCCCTTGTGTTGTTAGTCTGCATTGGTGGGTTTTGTTCCTTTTAGGTAACTGTGGTTGTATAGTGCAATGATTTAGAGCAGAATTTGTCAAATATAGTTTGACAAATTTATATATATAGATCCAATAAAGAGCTTTGGTTAGGGGCCTGTTTATAATGACTCTGCACCGGACACACAATGCCAAGCCAGGAATAAGGGCTTTTCTTTATTTAAAAAAAAAAAAACAACACTCGCTGGAAAGGGAATAGCATTGCAAATCCTCCTGCCTCCCCCTTCCATGTTATTGATAAAAAAAAAAAACTAGATACAGCCTCAAACTCGAAACAGAGGCAAATCTCAGCTAAATCAACTTTGCACTAACACTGCCCTAAATAATTATAGTGTAACTATAGGAAACTAAAAGAAACAAAACAGAACAACAAAAAAGAACCCACAACCAGTACTGTTGAAATCGCAGTTAATATGTGAGTGAATTTTAATCCTGCATCTACACACCTGCACACCTGCGAGCCATGGGGACTTCATGGCGGGCGGGGGGAGTGGGAGGGGCGAGACTTGGGGAAAGGAGCAGGGAGGCCCCCAGGGAGGTGGAGGGGGTAAGGGAAAACAGGAATAGGACAGCACCGGGCGCCTGAGAGGGGCATTGAGTGTGGCTGTAGCTATGTGGGGTGCCCTGCTGCAGGAAGCCTCCTCGAGTCTCATGTCTCAACAAGGGAGAGCCATTTCAGACTTACTTCCCGCTGACCTCTTTGTGCGTCTCTGTGTCTCTGCCATTTCAGCTTTGCAAATATCTCCTTTCCTCAAAATCCTCCAGGGGCAATTCCTGGGGTGTGGGCATTTGATACCATCCACATCAATGATTCTTAACCTCGCTGTGGGTGGAGGCAAGGATGCAAAAAACAACCACCCTTTTTTTTTTTTTTTTTGAAAATCTGATAAAAGCTATGGAACTTCTCCCTTCCCAATAAGTTCACATACTCAACATTGGGAAAATAAGTTCAGGTTGTTCATGGGGTTGCAGATTTAAAATTCCTGATTTTAAGGGAGAGACGAGAGTTTTTTAAAAACAACATGCCTTTGGGAATTGTCCTAAGGGACTCTGGGTTTCCCTTTCCAAATTATCCTGATCAAGAGGACATTCTACTCTGTGTAATAAATAACCTTTATGACAACCCAGCACCATGGGTCAGTATTAATTCGTGCAATCCTCAAAAGAACTGTATGAGGTGAGTATTATCATCAGCTTCTCTACACACATGAGGATTCTTAGGCACAGAGAGGTGAGGTGACTAGCTCAAGGTCACACAGCCAGCAAGCGGCATGATTTCTGTGCCTGGCAGCCATTATCTCTATGTACACTGAAACCGTACGCACCCGTCTTTCTCCCCAAACGCAAGTGTCTGACTATAGCCAGGGGTGTGCTGGAGCTACTTGTTCTTGCTTGCAAGAGTCAACTGGGTCCATCTCTTTCCAATTCCTTATTCAGTGGCATGGGAGTATTTACACCACAGCTATCAGCAAACAGTCCAAATCAAGGCTTTTTTTTTTTTTTTTTTGCCCCCAGAGAGCTGTTTGTTAAACAGTTGCCAGCATACGAGTGGACCCACTTTTTCTGTCCCACCCAAATGGCTGCAACCTGCTAATCCAGCTCCCCAGACCCTGAGCCAGTGGGAAGCAGGGAGCCTCCTCTCTGCTGGTGAGAAGGACTTGAGATATGGTCTGCGGGTACTTAGGGAGAGTGTAGTTTGCCTCTCTGACCCCTCTGTATGTGGACCATCTTCCAAGATGCCCTAAGTACTGTCCTTCTCCTGAAACCCAAGTCTGGTCCCCTGGGGGCTTGGACCCCTCTCCCACATGGGTCCAGATTCTTCACATCTAGAAGACTGACCACCGTGGGA